>JAJSOF020000013.1:157162058-157282058 GCA_025594305.2 Periplaneta americana
CCTGTTATTATTCGGTTGTGAAGCTTTTATCATCCAGTCTGCTGTCAAAAAATCTGAAAGTTAGAATTTATAAAACAGTTATATTACCGGTTGTTCTGTATGGTTGTGAAACTTGTACTCTCACTTTGAGAGGAACAGACATAAAGGGTGTTTGAGAATAAAGTGCTTAGGAAAATATTTGGGGCTAGGAGGGATGAAGTTACAGGAGAATGGAGAAAGTTACACAACACAGAACTGCACGCATTGTATTCTTCACCTGACATAATTAGGAACATTAAATCCAGACGTTTGAGATGGGCAGGGCATGTAGCACGTATGGGCGAATCCAGAAATGCATATAGAGTGTTAGTTGGGAGGCCGGAGGGAAAAAGACCTTTAGGGAGCCGAGACGTAGATGGGAGGATAATATTAAAATGGATTTCAGGGAGGTGGGATATGATGATAGAGAATGGATTAATCTTGCTCAGGATAGGGACCAATGGCGGGCTTATGTGAGGGCGGCAATGAACCTCCGGGTTCCTTAAAAGCCAGTAAGTAAGTAAATAAATAAGTAAGTATTCTTAAATATAGACCCACTAGACGAGATAACATCGAACTTTCCTCTATTGCACTGCCGAGTGCTGTGAATTGATCTAACTCCTTCTCGGTCTGAATTGCGGTTTTACAAACCCAATGTTTGGTAAAGTTTGTTTCTAACCAAAGCTTCACATGGAAGTTGACTGACGTGTTTGCCATGATTTGTAAGAGAACTTAGTTACTAGTTAAAAGGTATTAACATCGAACGTAGGTCAAAGACAAAGTTGTACGAACGATATCTTGCAGCTGGCGGTGGATAATGTTTATGGCGTCTACCATCGTTATCTGTTTATTCATGAACAATTTCAAGCTTTCCTGAAAAGTGTGACACATCAGACATTTACTACACTTCTTGTGTACAAAGTAAATGAGGAAAGTATTAATACTTAGTCTTCTTTTCCTGGAGGGAAAATGACGGCCTGTCTTGGGAAGATTTCATTGGAAACAGCTGCAGTATGATTGGACACGTTTCCATGGAAACAGTTGCAGTACTGTATGTTTTAAATGCTTTTATTGGAAACAATAGCAGTGTGTTTTGGGCTGGTTTCCCTGGAAACAATCACACTATATTTCGGACAGGTTTCCCTAGAAACAATCGCAGAATATTTCGAACAGCTTTTTCTAGAAATAATCGCAATATATTTTGGAAATGTTTCCCTAGAAACAATCACAGTATATTTCGGACAGCTTCCCTGGAAACAATCGCAGTATTTCGGGCAGGTTTCCCTAGATACAATCGCGGTATGTTTTGAAATGGTTCCCCTAGAAACAACCGCAATATAGTTCGCACAGGTTTCCCTGAAAACAATCTCAGTGTTTCGGACAGGTTTCCCTAGAAACAATTGCAGTATATTTTGTACAGGTTTTCCTAGAAACAATAGAAGCATGTTTTGAAAAAATTTCCATAGAAACAATTGCAGTATATTTCGGACAGGCTTTCTAGAAACAACCGCAGTATTTTTTGTAGTTTCCCTAGAAACAATAGAAGCATGTTTTGAAAAGGTTTCCCTAGAAACAATTACAGTATATTTCGGACAGGCTTTCTAGAAACAACCGCAGTATATTTTGTACAGGTTTCCCTAGAAACAATAGAAGCATGTTTTGGAAAGGTTTCCCTAGAAAAAATCGCAGTTTGTTTCAGAAAGGTTTCCCTAGAAATAATCGGAATATATTTCGGACAGATTTCCCTACAAACAATCGTAGTATATTTCGGACAGGTTTCCCTAGAAACAATCGCAAAATATTTCGAAATGCTTACTCTAGAAACAATCGAAATATGGTTTGGAAAGGGTTCTCTAGAAACAACCGCAGAATGTTTGGGACAGGTTTCCCTAGAAACAATCGAAGTATATTTCGATCAGGTTTCCCTAGAAACAAACACAGTATATTTCGGGCAGGTTTCTCTAGACACAATCGCAGTATATTTCGGACAGGTTTCCCTAGGAACAATCACAAAATATTTCGAACAGCTTACTCTAGAAACAATCGAAATATGGTTTGGAAAGGTTTCTCTAGAAACAACCGCAGAATGTTTGGGACAGGTTTCCCTAGAAACGAAGTATATTTCGATCAGGTTTCCCTAGAAACAATCGCATTATATTTTGGACAGGTTTCCTTAGAAACAATCGAAGTATATTTTGGACAGGTTTCTCTAGAAATAATCGCAGTATATTTCAGGCAGGTTTCTCTAGAAACAATCGCAGTATATTTCGGACAGGTTTCCCTGGGAACAATCACAAAATATTTCGAACAGCTTACTCTAGAAACAATCGAAATATGGTTTGGAAAGGTTTCTCTAGAAACAACCACAGAATATTTGGTACAGGTTTCCCTAGAAACAATCGAAGTATATTTCGATCAGGTTTCCCTAGAAACAATCGGAGTATATTTTGGACAGGTTTCCTTAGAAACATTCGCATTATGTTTTGGACAGGTTTCCCTAGAAACAATCGCATTATATTTTGGACAGGTTTCCATAGAAACAATCGCATTATATTTTGGACAGGTTTCCCTAGAAACAATCGCATTATATTTTGGACAGGTTTCCATAGAAACAATCGAAGTATATTTTGGACAGGTTTCTCTAGAAACAATCGCAGTATATTTCGGGCAGGTTTCTCTAGAAACAATCACAGTATATTTTTGACAGTTTTTCTTAAATAACCTCATTATAACATGTTAGATAGGAGTCACTCATACCATATTTCGGATATATTTCTTGGAAGAAATCGCATATACTTTAGGCGCCGTTTATTGGGTGCAATCGTAATAACGTTTGTACAAATTTCTTTGGAAGGAACCTAAGAAATGCCTTTGAAAGTAATCACAGTGAAATTTGGAAAGAAAAACGCAAGAAGTTTCTGACAAAATTCATGGGGAACTATTATAGGGAGTTGTGGACAAGTTATCTTGGAATGATTGAGAGGGTGTTACGGACAACTTTGTTGGGAGTAATAATAATAATAATAATAATAATAATAATAATAATAATAATAAATAATAATAGTAATAATAATAATAATAGTAATAATAATAATAATAATAATAATAATAATAATAAATAATAATAATAATAATAATAATAATAATACAATTTAGGTTACTTGCATTGGAAGCGATCTTTTCTTTCTTTTACGGAAATCCGTCGAAAGAACACAAATTTTAGAGAGATTTCCCTTAAAAAAACAACGAAATGAAACATAAAAAGCAACCACAGGGAGTTTTAAGTAAGTTCTCATATAAAATAGAAATGTCAGGTAGAGTTCCTTGAAAAATAATGCGGACTATTGTAGAGAGGTTTCCTTGAAAACAAAGATAGAGAGTATCAGACAGAATTTCGTGAGAAAAATATGGGGTATAGGACAGTCGTTTGAAGAAATATTATTTGTTTTTGGACACATTTTCTTCACAAAAACCATCAAGTTTCTTAAACGGGGGGGGGGGGAATTGTATGAATGCTCGGACAAGGGTGTTCTGGGTAGAAAACATCGTAGGACGACGGCACATGTAAAATCTGGTTGCATTGCGAAAGAAGCAGATGAAGGATCTCATATAGCAAATTGATATGAAAATGTAAAAAACTTGAATAAGATCTACATATATATATAATTTGAGCTGGTAATGGAAATTACGGGAAAACGGCTGAACGGATTTTAAGGAATGACTCCTCATTTTGAAGCTTGGAATCCAAATATTTTCAGAAAAATAATAGTTTTCACAGAAATGTCAATTTTCCTACATAATTTTCCTATTTTCCAAAATCCATCTGTCATCAGTTTTGAGAACTAATAGCTTTTTAGTATAAGGCAGATACTAAAATAAACAATATCATGGAGGCCATGACTCCAGAATTGCCAACAGATTCTCTGACATAATGCCAATAGGTCGATCTTCATTTGTCTCTATATTGGTTACTAAAAAGTTCAAAGCTTATTACGAAGATTATAATTATTATAATGAATAAAATTTACAGATCTGATTCTTGTGTAATTTTATTAGTACCGCTATGTAGTGTATAGGGAGGTTATTAAAAACTACAAAATTCAAGAAGGTTTGTTGAAATTATTTCCATTAAAAACGAAATATTACAGGTGTAATATCGTGTATTTTGTCACTGATACACATAGATACTATTATTGATGATATGAAAATGAAACCTTTTGGGGTTATTTATGTAAGTAAACATAGAGAATAACTTACATTAGATCTTCAGTTCTATAATTTTCTGAGTAACAGCTATACATACATATGTTACTAAAAGCTACAAATCTTACGTAAGACATAAATACTTTATTAAAAACGGAATACTTATCTAAAAAAGGTAAAGGTAAAGGTATCCCCGTAACATGCCATGAAGACATTTGGGGGGCATGAAGTAGAGACCCATGTTTTCCGTGACCTCGGCACTAGAATGAGGTGGTGTGGTCGGCACCACGCTCTGACCGCCTTTTACCCCCGGGAAAGACCCGGTACTCAATTTTATAGCAGGCTGAGTGAACCTCGGGGCCGTTCTGAAAGTTTGGCAACGAGAAAAAATCCTGTCACCACCTGGGATCGAACCCCGGACTTTCCAGTCCGTAGCCAGCTGCTCTACCAACTGAGCTACCCGGACACTCCAAAAGTCTTATTATTGCCAATAATTTGCAATGACCTGAAATAGTTACTACTTTACTCCCACATGAAAAAAACCACTGATAATATTAAAATGGATTTGAGGGAGGTGGGATATGATGATAGAGACTGGATTAATCTTGCACAGGATAGGGACCGATGGCGGGCTTATGTGAGGGCGGCAATTAACCTCCTGGTTCCTTAAAAGCCATTTGTAAGTAAGTAAGATCTTCTTATTATTGATAGCCTATTTGCGCTTCCGCATTGAAACTCAAAGAAATGAAGATGGATATGTCCAAGAAAAGCATTTGGCATAAAATCCATTCTGAGGGAAGTTTTTAAAAAAAAAGATACATTTAGCAAGGTTAAACTTCATTGAGTTATTATCTTACTTTCAATGCAACATATTTTGTGCGAGATCGTGCGTATTTGCTTGGTTTCCGCACAAAACCAATCCGCGGAAAGTCTAAAATTCCACATTCAGTATTCCCAACCTAACACACATAACAATTTCCCTCTTCTTACCGCTTAAGTGACATATTGATTTTACTGCTTTAGGCTTTTAACATATTATTTTTAGAGACGTTCAATATAGTAATGATTATAAATTGGAAACTTACCACTGCAATTTCACCTAAATTGCACTGTTAATTATTGTTTTTGAATATTTGCAAAAATTAAGTAAACTCTACAACTCCACTAAAGTTACTGCATTCGTGATGCAAGTAACATTAAGGAAGCCGTGAAAAAATCAACAAGATTCCAGACTCGTCATAGACTGGGGGGAAAAAAAGACAGACGTATATCACGGCCTGCTGGAGTATAGTAAACACAAAAAACATTTTAAAGCAATAATGTTGAAGATAGATATTTTTGTTTTGCAAATTTGCCGTCATTGAACAGAAACTAAGGTGGAGATTTCATTGCAACTAATTTAGAAATTCCTCTTTCAGGTATGTAATAAACTATATTGCACAAAATAATGTACGATACACGAGCGGTATGTTTTCTTTCAATTCTCGGAAATTAAAAAAGCTCAACTACATTTCGCTTTTTCAAACTTTTCCTCAACATACCGCTCTTGTAACGCATATTAATATCGCGGAACATGTTTCATTATTGTGGAAACAACTTCCAAATTTCTGATATTCTGTCTGGAAAATAAATCTGAAACATCTGTATTTAAACTTTTAATGAACTTAGTCTGCAGCAATTGCTGCACAAGCCACTAGTCTCGTTATAAATCCATGAGAGGTATTAAATTAGTCTGATAGTTAAGACTTAGTTACTCGCTACACCAATGTTACATATCTGCCTCTCCATGTTGTAGAGCCTCATGTTTGTAACAAAATGTTTGTTCGTACACACAGCTCTCTAAAATATTCACGATGGTACGCACCAATCAGCTGTCCGTGCATTCATCACCACGTGACTGCACACAAGCCCAGTTCATCCATCAACTCCCACGGTTCGGGGAATAGTTAAAAATCTTGGCAATTTTCCGATAGTGACATCCTAATATGCTAATAGGACCAGGAATGCATCGATGGCCCTATTACAGGAAATATTCAAGCGATAGAACGACAAAGATAGTTTATCATGGCCGTCATTGTCGTCATCTTGTTCGCGTTAAGCGGAACTTTGAAAAGCTTGCTGTGTTGAAAAGAGTGGATGAAGAAAGAATGATGCTGAAACTGATCAGGAAGAGGAAAAGGAATTGGTTGGGTCACTGGCTGAGAAGAAACTGCCTACTGAAGGATACACTGGAAGGAATGGTGAACGGGAGAAGAGTTCGGGGCAGAAGAAGATATCAGATGATAGACGATACTAAGATATACATGGGTCATTTGTAGAATTTGTACAGGGACATCATTTTATTTTTACTTCAATTTTTATTGTACCTGAGTTTTTGAATGTACTTCACTCTCACCCTCCTACTAATGAAGTTCAACCGTCCTCCACACAGATATGCAGGCAAAGTAGTCTTACGGTCATAGTAAACAGTACGTTACAAAAATATGTTCGCGTTTTCCAGTGACAAAAGAGCTTCCAATATTGAATCATTTTTGTGAAGATTCAATTTACAGTACGTAAGGTACTCTTTTATAGAGTAGGTACAGAATTAGTTCAACATGAGTTACTAGTACGAAGGACGAAACTGGTAATTGGAATTAGATGCAATAGTCTATAGTGCGATATTATGCACAAAAAAACTGAAGCCTGTATCGAAATGAACGGCCACCATTTTAAAAAATGTGTTTAAATATCCATATTAAGATTATTTTTCAATTTAACTTCATTCTCTACATTGTACGCTAATGTGCTGTAGACAGTATAATATACACTGCATAATGAATACGTCCGCATGGATAACTCAGTTCGTGAGTAAAAACACTTATTGTTAATACTGTACTGTATTTTGATTAAACAAAAACCCAATGAAAATTATCAAACTCAAACTTGCGACATTTCCTAGTTTACGTAAATGGACGAAGTATTTTTCTCGCCTCCTATACCTAGTAAAGTGATTTGTTTGTATTTTATGTCAGAATCATCGAACTCCGTTCGTGGAAGGGGTAGCAAACGGTGTTTTCTGTTTTCAACCGTTAATACAAAGGTATAGCCAGGTGATTATTAAAAATATTAGTAAAAATAAAATGATGTCCCTGTATAACAAATGATGTCCATCAATTCTTACCCTTCCCATTATTGCATTTATAACGACAGAGTTATAAATTCCTAACAGTGAGTAGTTTCAATACTAATGTAGTAAACGTCACAATAATTATTTCCTTCATGTGAAATATTTCACGAGAATAAAATAAAATTCTCATAGTGACAGCTAAAGTGCCGTGTGCATACTACTTAAGTTTTTAAAATGGAGCATGATTATGTCCAGATAAAGGTTTGTTTAATGATTTAATTGAGAAGAAAATTAAAGAAACATTTGATATTATCAAAACTTCTTCATTTATGTCTGAGTTTATATTTCCTTAAACATGATTACATAATTACTTCAGTCCAGTAAGTCAGTCAGGTCTGTTACACCATTCTGTTACTATGGACACACAGTTGAAAAACAAATCCCACAGATGTCAGCACAAGTCAAGATGCTGCACAAAGACCCATTTTGATTGCTATATTCACTCATTTTGATTTGGCGAGTTTGTGTGTCAAACTCTTGCTTTGTGTTTCAGTCTAAGCGTGCATTTTTACTCTGTCAGATCTGTTTGTGTTGTGTTTTCCATAAGTAACAACATATAAAGTCAAGATCAAGAGGACATAATAGTACACGTGTCCAGTAGTTAAGTTGCTATTTTGAAGATTTTTAAGCAAAAACATTTTAGGTTAGCACAATCTTGTTTGCTTTGTCAAGTCTGTTACCTGTCAGATCTGTTACTCCATGTCATGTCTGTTACATCATTCAAAACAGTGCTGTAAAGCAAGGTCAGTGTACAGTGGCTGATTACTATGGCAGAGACATTTGCACTGTATTAATACATGCAGAATATGCACTAAGTAGTACTTTAATTTTGACGTTCTCAATCGTTCATTTGTTTACAATTTTTGCAAATGACCCATAAACTGTAGATCAGGGCTGGGCATCGGGATCGGAACTAGTGTCTAAACGGGGACGCAGTGTTCTGTACGCAGTGTGTTTATAAACTCTGGCGGCTGGTATGGATATGGAACGACGATTGAATAGTAAGTGGATAGATAAATATGTTTTTACCTTAAAGGACAGAAAGCCACATCTATATTAATAATAAATCTGTAGCCGAAATTTTTCTGGTAATTTTCGATTTTCCAAAAATAATTGGTCCTAACATATATAATTAACCACCCTGAAACCGAAAATCGCTTTTTTTTTTTTTTAATTTTTGTTTGTATGTCTGTCTGTATGTTTGTTACCTTTTCACGCGATAATGGCTGAATGGATTTCGATGAAAATTGGAATATAAATTAAGTTCGTTGTAACTTAGGTTATAGGCTATATGGCATTCAAAATAAATTATTTAAAAGGGGGGTTATAAGGGGGCCTGAATTAAATAAATCGAAATATCTCGCTTATTATTGATTTTTATGAAAATGTTACATAACAAAAATTTCTTTAAAAATCATTTTCGATAAGTTTTATTCTTTGAAACAGTTTGATAGAACTGATATTTAATGAGATAAATGAGTTTTAAAATTAAAATAACTGCCATTTAAGGCGGTGTACTGAAATAAACAAATGAATTCGTCTGCAAGGGGCCTTGGTCAACAACAATCGAAAGCTATGAATCATAGCCTACAGAGAATGTTTCTGTGTTTGTATGAAGTAATATCGGAAGCTAAATTAACCGATTTGTGTAATTAATTATTATTTCACCATTGGAAAGTGTAGTTTCTCTAGATGGACATAATGCTATAATGTTATTACAGTAACTTCTGAGTGAATCGAGGACAGGTAAGATTAAAATAGCTTCTTATGCACAGAAAACTTGATAGGCTATTCTGTGTATTCGTTTCCTGTATTTCTTAAAATAATGTTTATCTCAGAGAATTAACGAACAACGAGAGTGTATTGATTTAGTATGCAGTAATAATATGTTAGCTTAGCATTTCATTATTTTATAATCCAAATTTTAACTATGCTCAATTGAATCGAGTTAAAATACATAAAATACATATGCATTAAATACAATGCAAAAAAATTGGGTAATGAGCCAAGCAGATTATGTTGCCCTGTTGTAAAATAAAATTTGTTCCTCCTGAGATTCAAGAGCCCCCATAACAAATTGAAAACTTACTTATCGGGGTACATCCGTTATCAACACACTTTTTATATAATATAATATAATATAATATAATATAATATAATATAATATAATATAATATAATATAATATAATTTAAGTTATTTAAGTTATTTGAAGGGCTCAGAACCATAGTGGGCCAAGCGCCATTTACTGAATACGTAGAAAACAAGAGTTAAAATTAAGTTATTACCATAATTCAATGGAAACATATAACAAGTAAAATAAAGTATACACATTAAATGTAAATGATGTCAATGTTCATTGAACTATTTGTAGGTTATTTTACGACGCTTTATCAACATCTAGGTTATTTAGCGTCTGAATGAGATGAAGGTGATAATGCCGGTGAAATGAGTCCGGGGTCCAACACCGAAAGTTACCCAGCATTTGCTCATATTGGGTTGAGGAAACCCCGGAAAAAACCTCAACCAGGTAACTTGCCCCGACCGGGAATCGAACCCGGGCCACCTGGTTTCACATGGCCAGATGCTCATTGAACTATGGATGCATGTAATAAAAATTAAGAAACATGTTAAAGGAATTGTCATTGCACCAAATGAGTGTCTCTGGACCAAAATGATTCCATTTTAATTATTTAAATATAATTTAAATTAAGTAACATATTAAACGATTTATCCTTCTATCAAACACGAATTTTCCCTGGACCAAACGTCCTATTTTAATTATGTAATTACTTTATATTTATTTCTAACGGGTGCAGCGGAGCGCACGGGTACGGCTTGTTGATTAATATGTAGAAAGAAACTTGGATACATAAGCCATCATAATATTAAATGGCATTTTAATTCAACACATGCTTAAGCTTATGGACCAGAAAAGTTATCCGGTTCCTCTCGTGAAAAGGCTTAGAGGAATTAAAATCAAGATTGAATTCAGAAAACCTTCCATCTTCATCATCATCATCATCATCATCATCATCATCATCATCATCATCATCATCGGGTGTAGTAGGACAAGCTTGGTTCGTGCTAGCTACAAAATTTGTGAAATTATTGCAACGGCTTCAAAGCTATTCACTGACGGAGAATTTGTGAAACACTGGCTCATAGCTGTTGCAAAAAAGAGATGCCGAAACACGTTAATGATTTTAAATCTATAAGCTTGTCTCGTAATATTATTGCGCAGCGCAGATCAGAAATGAGAGATAACTTGGAGGGACAACTGATAGCAAGAATGAAAACCTTTAAATGCTACGTAGGCTTATTAGCTCTTGATGAAAGTTACCGACCGCAAAGATACGGCGCAGCTAGCTGTATTCAAGAGTGTCGATTCAGATTTCAATGTTCATGCAGATCTTGTAGAGTCCTTTCACTAAAGCATCGAAACCAAGGAGAAGATATTTTTGAATCTGTAACAAAAACTGGGAGGCCGGAGGGAAAAAGACCTTTGGGGAGGCCGAGATGTAGATGGGAGGATAATATTAAAATGGATTTGAGGGAGATGGGGGTATGATGATAGAGAGTGGATTAATCTTGCACAGGATAGGGACCGATGACGGGCTTATGTGAGGGCGGCAATGAACCTTCGGGTTCCTTAAAAGCCATTTGTAAATAAGTGAGTAACAAAAACTATGAACAAATTTCAAGTCACTTACTTGACTTACTTACAAATGGCTTTTAAGGAACCCGAAGGTTCATTGGCGCCCTCACATAAGCCCGCCATCGGTCCCTATCCTGTGCAAGATTAATCCAGTCTCTATCATCACACCCCACCTCCCTCAAATCCATTTTAATATTATCCTCCCATCTACGTCTCGGCCTCCCTAAAGGTAATTTCAAGTCACGCTAAAAGTAATTAATTTTAAACGTCAAAACAGTTTACGTTTCTGAACTTGAAGTTGCACTGCTACAACACATACAAACTAAGTTGATATTTTAAACATATTAACAACATTATTATTATTATTATTATTATTATTATTATTATTATTATTATTATTATTATTATTAGTATTATTATTTATTTCCGTCACTAACGAACAACATTCATGGAATGACCCAGTAGATAAAACGCTATTGTTAATAATAATAATAATAATAATAATAATAATAATAATAATAATAATAATAATATAATAATATCATCAACATTCATCCTCATGTAGGCCTACATTTTTTGTTCATCAGAGTTTATCAAGTGCAAATCTAAAATGAGCTCCTTATCAATTAGTAAGATGTATAAAAGTTATCCAAGTACCAGCCGCCGCAGTTTCGCTTTTGTTTACGATCATTCGCCCGGTCTGCCTGCTGCCTGTGTTCAACCGTTGCACGGTAAGGGAGGAGTGAAGGCTCTGCAGTTCACAGCTCGAGAGCGCTGTTCGACATCCCTGGTGTAGACTATATGCGGAGACTATGAGGAAGGCAGAAAATAGGAAAGTTTGGAGAATGCTGATTTTGCAGTGAAACACCTGCCCTTGGGCTGAACACTACGAATGAATGAATGAATGAATGATGAACTAATGAGTCAGGGGAAATATAAAATTTACGAAAACAATAATGATCCTTTATTTGAAAGAATATCACAAAAGGCAATTTATTTCAAGTGGGCTCTAAGAAGTTACCTCTGAATATTTTTCTTGGAGGATCACGGTATGCAGGGTATGATGAAATAACAAGCAAAATATTAAAAGCGAGTTCACATATTATAGCTGGGCCATTATTTTATTTATGTAACTATTCAATGTTCAATGGTATATTTCCTCAGAGATTAAAATATTCAGTGGTTATTCCTATCTTCAAAAAGGGAGAAACAACGTCTCCAGAATTACAGTCCCATATCACTTCTACCAGTCTTCTCCAAAATCTTTGAAAAGTAATGTATAAAAGATTATATCATCATCTAGAAAGATACAACATTTTAGTCCCAGAACAATTTGGATTTAGGAAAAATAAAGGCACAAAAATGCAACATTTAGTTTAACTGACAAAATTCTGGAGGCAGTAAATAAAAAATTACAAGTAGGAGGGATTTTCTGTGATTTATCCAAAGCATTTGACTGTATAAATCATAAAATGCTGCTAGATAAATTAGATTATAATGGAATTAAAGGTGTTGCACACCAATGGTTTCACTCATATCTCATAGATAGGAAACAGAAAGTTGAAATCAATACAACTATGAAATCTACATCGACATGGGGAACTATTAATAATGGAATTCCTCAAGGATCAATATTAGGTCCCCTACTTTTCTAGTGTTTATAAATGATCTTGCCCCCTTATAAAAGATGTAGGTCATCCCATATTATTTGCAGATGACACAAGTATAGTAATTACAGCCAATAACTCCAACACATTCCAATCTTCAACAGAGGAAATTCTCTTCAAAATATGTGGCTGGTTCTCAGTCAATAAATTAGTATTAAATTGTAACAAAACTAACATAATTCAATTTAAATCCTGTCAAAATTCAACGTCGCAAATTTCTAGCGCAATAATTAATAATAGATCCCTATTAGAAATAACAACAACCAAATTTCTTGGCTTAAAAATCGATAATGTGTTAAATTGGAAAAATCATATTAAAGAAATTACCCCAAACTAAATTCAGCTTGTTTTGCTATTAGATCTATGCAAAAGATAGTAAATATCAATACCTTAAAAACAATATACTTTGCATACTTCCACTCCGTAATGAGTTTTGGAATAATATTCTGGGAAATTCCACAGATAGTAAAAATACATTTCTATTACAAAAAGAGTAATTAGAATAATAGTAGGTGCCAAATATAGGGAATCGTGTAGGACTATTTTAAAAAACTACAAATAATGCCCATGGCTTGTCAGTATATCTTTTCATTAATAATCTTCCTCGTATGTAATCGTGAAAACTTTGTAACTAATTCAACAGTTCATAGCATAAATACACGTCAAAAAATGACTTTCATACTTCATCGGCAAGTCTATCGTGCTATCAAAAAGGAGTGCGTTATATGGCAGTAAAAATTTTTAATAGCGTCCCTATCGATATAAAAAATGAAACTCAAAACATAAAATTATTTAGGGCCAAATTAAAGAAGTACCTAATTTCTCACGCCTTCTATTCTGTAGGTGAATTCATGACATTCAATAACACTTCATGAAATTGATACTAAAACTTTGTGTTGTACTAGTAGTCTATATTGTAAATCTCGTCTGTATATATTTCATCTAGACTGTGACTATAAATTAAGATTTTATAATAGTATTAAGTTTTTTGACTTGTTCCATATTCTAGCTGTAAGCAATGTATGAATACCATGGAATGTTAATAAATACAATACAATACAATACAATGCAATTCGAGAACTAAGTTTCCTGGTTTCTTTCCTGTTTGACTTTGGTTGTCATCACGCAGGCTTGTGTACTTACGGACCGACGACCTATTTAAGAGGACGCGTAGAGCGGAAGAAATGTAAAGGTGAAGAAGGTTTAGGACGCGATACAACATTTTCCTACCCGGCGTCATATCGACTCTCTGGCAAGGCAGGTACGTTTTCCTTTTCTTAATAGGAAACTTGATTTTTCTTACGTAAGGTGAACCAAAAATATTAAACGGCAACACGAAATCTTCAGAAATGACTGCTTTAGTAAATATAGGCTAACTACCGACTACAGAACTGTAACTTACTCTGATGCTAAGCGATGTTGATGCACATTGCTTTGGAAGTTAAGTCTGGCTCCACGAAGCAGAGCGAAGTACACGCTTTACTTATCTGTTGACCTTGATTTATTATTGATTTATCTGTTTGGTTATTTTTAAATTATTATATATTATATATAGGCTCTATATATTATATATATATTTTATTTATATTGTATAAAACTTTTTTGTAAAATTAACATTTAATAAGTTATTAGCAATATTCCATACTTATTGTCCACTCTGCAAACTTTTACGTTTCAAAGAACTCCCGAGCAAAGCTTCGGCTTTCTGGAGAGGGAACTGATTACACATTATGTACCTAATTTTACATTTTGTGTAAAAGCTTTAATACATTATTATTATTATTATTATTATTATTATTATTATTATTATTATTATTATTATTATTCTGCGTCATGAAATTAGGCCTTTGACCTGTTTCACATCAAGCGAAATTTAATGAGTCCTCCCATCTAGTGATTGGGCGTCCAACACTTCTACGTCCTCTTGGTTTGTATTGTAGTAACTGTTGGGGAATTCTGTCTGTAGGCATTCTTCGAACGTGCTCATACCAGCCATTTCTCATGCTTTCGCTTCTATTTGTTAAATTAAAAATATTTAAGTTTTTTCTAATATCTTCATTTCGTTTCCTGTCTAATATTGTCACACCTGCTATTGAACGCAAGGACTTCATTTCTGCAGTTTCTATTTTTCTTCTGTCTGCACGATTAAGAATCCAGTTCTCACTTGCATATGTTAAGGTAGGTACCGCCATCACTTTATAAAATTTTAATTGTGTACTCTGTAGTGTTTTATTTTTCAGTGTTCTTTTTATAGTGCCGCACATTCTGTAGAATTTATTTAATTTAATATTAATATCTCCTTTCTGGCAGTATGATACGTTGCATCCCAAATAATTAAAATTGTTCACCTGTTCTATTATGTTGTCATTAATGCTGATTTTACATCTCATATGATCTTTTCCGTAACGTGACCAGGAGACATCTATATTACTGATTATCATCAAGTGAATAGCCGGACTGATTATTATTATTATTATTATTATTATTTATTATTATTATTATTATTATTATTATTATTATTATTATTATTATTATGTAGGGCTTTACTCTTGTGCAATGTAAAGTCTAAACATTGGGGTGACCGGAGGAAAAGTAGTGGGGGTAAGTCAGTCTTCGCCGTAAGCTGCCTGGCAGTCCACGGGCCCTGGCTGAAGTGGACGCGTGCTGCAGATGCTACGTTGTGTTCTTGGTGGAGGCCACGGAACGAAAGTCATGCGTTGGAGTTGAAACCTGAACATTGCCAATTGGACGAGATGTTTCCGTAAGTAAACAGATAAGAGAAGAATTCACAATGTGTCTGGCTTTGAAATATGGCCAAGTTATTATCATCCAGGGATCCGCAGCTATGCGCATTTGACCCAACCAGCTGTAGAGGTCGCCCTCACATAAGCCCGCCATCGGTCCCTATCCTGAGCAAGATTAATCCATTCTCTATCATCACATCCCACCGCCCTCAAATCCATTTTAATATTATCTTCCCCATCTACGTCTCGGCCTCCTCAAAGGTCTTTTTCCCTCAGGCCTCCCAACTAACATTCTATAAGCATTTCTGGTTTCGCCCATACGTGCTACGTGCCCTGCCCATCTCAAACGTCTGGATTTAATGTTACTTTATAAAACAGTTATATTACCGGTTCTTCTGTATGGCTGTGAAACTTGGACTCTCACTCTGAGAGAGGAACATAGGTTAAGGGTGTTTGAGAATAAGGTGCTGAGGAAAATAATTGGGGCTAAGCGGGATGAAGTTACAGGAGAATGGAGAAAGTTACACAACACAGAACTGCACGCATTGTATTCTTCACCTGACATAATTAGGAACATTAAATCCAGACGTTTGAGATGGGCAGGGCATGTAGCACGTATGGGCGAATCCAGAAATGCATATAGAGTGTTAGTTGGGAGACCGGAGGGAAAAAGACCTTTGGCGAGGCCGAGACGTAGATGGGAGGATAATATTAAAATGGATTTGAGGGAGGTGGGGTATGATGATAGAGACTGGATTAATCTTGCACAGGATAGGGACCGCTGGCGGGCTTATGTGAGGGCGGCAATGAACCTTCGGGTTCCTTAAAAAGCCATTTGTAAGTAAGTAAGTAAGTAAGAAGAATACAATGCGTGCAGTTCTGTGTTGTGTAACTTTCTCCATTCTCCTGTAACTTCATCCCTCTTAGCCCCAAATATTTTCCTAAGAATCTTACTCCCAAACACCCTTAACCTATGTTCCTCTTTCAAATTGAGAGTCCAAGTTTCACAACCATAAATTGCAACCGGTAATATAACTGTTTTATAAATTCTAACTTTCAGATTTTTCGACAGCAGACTGGATGATAAAAGCTTCTCAACTGAATAATAACAGGCATTTCCCATATTTATTCTGTGTTTAATTTCCTCCCGAGTATCATTTATATTTGTTACTGTTGCTCCCAGATATAATAATAATAATAATAATAATAATAATAATACTAATCCGTGGCGCTACAGCCCTTGAAGGGCCTAGACCGACCATCCGGCTGACATGCCGAAGCAGAGGTGGACGATCATCCAACCAGAATGGAAGTATCGTGTGGTTAGCACGATGATCCCCCCCAGCCGTTATAGCTGACATTCGCAACCGGATTTCGCTACCGATCGTAGCTCCCCACTTGCATCACAATGCTGGGTGGGCACCGGTCCCATACACTGGCCGAAATTTTATGAGAAAATTTCTTCTCCCATGGGGACTCGAACCAGCGCGCATTCCGTATCGCGAGTTATGAAACGTTGACGGAATTGCGTACAATGTGGGGATACGAGAGAATTACGGGAAAATACAAAGTGCGACATGTGAACGATAAGTGTCACTATCGATTTTTCACCCGATGTCTGGCCGGGACTCGAACCTGGGCCGCTTACGTGACAGACTAATGGTCTAACCGTTGCGGAAATAAAGAGGGGAGGAATAGACGATGTCGGAAATAAACTCTGCAATTCGTAATCATTTCTATAAAAAAACAATATGTATGAAAGGGTTACAGATATTAGTTATTTTAGAGTTACTGAATACCGTTGTTGAAATTGTACTTTCATTTTAATATATTATTACTAATGGCTTGTACAGCAAATGCTGCAAACTAAGTTCATTAGACGTTCAAATAAACATTTTTCAGATTTATTTTCAATGAAGAATACCTGACATTTTGAAAGTTATTTGCTTCCATAATAATGAAAGATACTCTCTCTCGAGCCAATACTGAAGAGAACCACGCATATAAATATCTACACCACACCGCCATTAAATATATGAAAAAGACCCAACCCCACTTGATTAATAACTATAAAAATATTTGATTTGTAATAATATTATTATCTTACGTAAGTTTTATAGCTTTCAGTAACATATACTATATATACTAGTAAAATATAGAAATCAAAATCTAATTTAAGTTATTCTCTACATCTACTTAAATAACCCCGAAACTTTTCACTTTCTTATCATCAATATCTATATATATATAATTTGAACTGGTAATAGAAATTACGGGAAAACTGCTGGACGGATTTTAATAAATGACGCCTCATTTTGAAGCTTAGAACTCATAGTTTTTCGGAAAAGTAATAGTTTTCAGTGAAATGCCAATTTTTTAAAATAATTTTCCTATTTTCCAAAATCCATCTGTCGTCAGTTTTGAGAACTAGCTAATAGCATTCACGGCCGACTTGATATACCCTTCGCTTTTTTGTAAAGAAGAAGCGAAGCGAGATCAAGCCGGCCGTGTTGCATTTCAGAATAAAACAAAACACACACTACAGTAAACAATATTACACGAAGGCCATGATCTGCAAGAATGCTGACATATTTACAGCTCAAATTACATTGGTTATTAAAAACTTAACTTACTAAAAATAATTTACAGGTTCGATTCTGTGGTGTGTAATTTTCTGGGTACAACTGTGTATTGGATATTAAAAACTACAAAACGTGAGGTGGTTTGATGACATTATTACCATTAGAATTAAAATATTATTGTAGTTAATGCCATGATGTGATTATTTTTCATTAATTATACATATTAATGCTATATTGATGATATGAAAGTGAAACTTTTGGGATTATATAAGTAGATGTAGAGAATAACTGAGTGGCGGCTATATAGTATACGTTACTGAAAGCTATAAAACTTACGTAAGATAATAATATTATTAAAAATCAAATATTTTTATAGTTATTAATCAAGTGGGTTGGGTCTTTTTCATATATTTAATGGCGGTGTGGTGTAGATATTTATATGCGTGGCTCTCTTCAGTATTGGCTCGAGAGAGAGTATCTTTCATTGTTATGGAAGCAAATAACTTTCCGAATGTCTGGTATTCTTCATTGAAAATAAATCTGAAAAATATTTATTTGAACATCTAATGAACTTAGTTTGCAGCATTTGCTGCACAAGCCACTAGTAGCATTAATGTGTATAATTAATGAAAAATAGTCACATCATGGCATTAACTACAATAATATTTCATTTCTAATGATAATAATGTCAAACCATCTCAAGTTTTGTAGATTTTAATATCCTATCCACAGCTGTACCCAGAAAATTACACACCACAGAATGGAACCTGTAAATTATTTTTAGTACCGGTACCGGTAAGTTAAGTTTTTAATAACCAATTTAATTTGAGCACTAAATATGTCAGCATTCTTGCAGATCATGGCCTTCGTGTAATATTGTTCACTGTAGTGTGTGATTTGTTTTATTCTAAAATGCAATTAGCTAGTTCTCAAAACTGACGACAGATAGATTTTTGAAAATAGGAAAATTATGTTGAAAAATTGACATTTCACTGAAAGCTACTATTTTTCTGAAAAACTTTGAGTCCCAAGCTTCAAAATGAGGGGTCATTTATTAAAATCCGTTCAGCCGTTTTCCCGTAATTTCCATTACCAGTTCAAATTATGTATATAGATATGAGAAATAAAATATGTAGATAAACTTTTTTTTTACTAATGGTAGGAGCTTGACTGTTCGTCATTCACCCATATGAAGCCAGATGTGTAGACTAATTTACCGACAGAGGCGTTGCCCAGGGTGCGACATAGTAGATTGGTCTACGCTACACCCACGATGAGAACATGGAGATTTGTTGGGATGCCAAAGGGGAACCGGAGCTCCTGAGAAAACCCCTGTGTTACGTGGACCACGGGCTTGCCCAACATAAGTTATAAATCTGAGGTACGGGATTGTAAGTTCGGCGCCTTGCCACTAGATCACTGTGGCGGCTGTAGATAAAAATAGGACATAGATATATTTTCACAATCGTAGATATATTATTCAGCATTTTCTAAGTAATAAATCACAAATAATGTATAATACTTACTTACTTACAAATGGCTTTTAAGGAACCCGAAGGTTCATTGCCGCCTCACATAAGCCCGCCATCGGTCCCTATCCTGTGCAAGATTAATCCAGTCTCTATCATCATATCCCAACTCCCTCAAATCCATTTTAATATTATCCTCCCATCTACGTCTCGGCCTCCCTAAAGGTCTTTTTCCCCTCCGGTCTCCCAACTAACACTCTATATGCATTTCTGGATAATATTTATGTATAATATTTACATAAATTGTAAAAAAACATTTTTTACTGATTTTATCTGCGTAAAATATATTACGTAAAGAAATGTTGTGCTGCATTAGGGACAGACTGACACGTAGAATATGTTACCCAGTTTCTGGACTGAAATTATAGTTTGTGTTGTTTTATTTTTGCTTCAGCCTAGAAGCGGAGAGTATGGGTTTATGCTTAGAAAAGTGATTACTGAAAGGCATGCAATATATCTTCTGTTCACATGAAGCTACATTCCGAATTACTCCCAACTCACAACACACTTTTCACTATGGTTCACTCAAAGTGTATCGCACGTGTCTATTATCACTGTAATATTGCAAAACTCGCGATTACAAATCAAACAAGTGGTCACACATGTCTGTAGCTGCTCTCGATGCCGAGATATGACTGAGAGTCCGCGCGGCACGACTAATTTTACACTCAACTTCGGCGCCCTCATGTCCATAGCAAAGGGAGGTGGCGTCATTGCTAATAACATTAGCTTTCGATTGTGTTGTTACGGTAAGAATTTGAAATTGTACTATTTTTGTTTTACCACGGATCCTGAAACCGTAAATATATATATATATATATATATATATATATATATATATATATATATATATATATATATATATACAGAGTGTTTCAAAAATACGGGGCATAATTTCAGGTATGTATTTCCCACATGTAGACAATCAAAATAGTTCATTACAACATGTGTCCGGAAATGCTTCATTTCCGAGTTATGGCCTTCACAACATTGAAATTCACCGGAACGTTTTTTCTTTCCGCAGGTCGTTGCCGTCAAAGGAGACATTAAGAGGGCACTCTGACAGTTCATTCCGAGGCGAAGGTTACATTCAGTGTTGTGTAGGCGTTAGACTGTGCGACATGTATTCAAATCAAGAGCTGGCAGAGATACACTTCATGTACGGTAAGGCGGACGGCAATGCTGCGCTGGCTCGTCGTTTGTACCAGGAGAGGTACCCACAGCGACAATGTCCAGATCGGAAGACATTTGTACGTCTCCATTACCGTCTGTGCGTGTATGGAAAATTTAACTCTCCTGGTTTGGGAAGGGGACGACCAAGATCTACAACTCCAGAAGTACAGGAGGAGATTCTGGAGGCTGTGAACATGATTCCTTCTATCAGCACACGAAGGGTAGCGTTGCAAGTCAATGTTCCTCATACGACTGTCTGGAGACTGTTGAAAGAGTATCAATTGTATCCTTATCATTTGCAACGTGTACAGGCCCTGTCACCAGCAGATTACCCTGCACGAGTTAGGTTCTGTCAATGAGACATCGTTGTGAGGTCTGTATTCAAGCAGGAGGTGGACATTTTGAACATCTTCTGTAATGACAACGACCTGCGGAAAGAAAAACGTTCTGGTGAATTTCAATGTTATGAAGGCCATAACTCGGAAATGAAGCATTTCCGGACACATGTTGTAATGAACTATTTTGATTGTCTACATGTGGGAAATACATACCTGAAATTATGCCCCGTATTTTTGAAACACCCTGTATATATATATATATATATATATATATATTTCAGAAATAAGTTATACCGCTTTATAGTTGGCAGTAGACCTAAATTCTTCTTTTGTTTTCAATTTTTGTAAAATTAATGTTACTTGGCTTTTAGAGGAACGCAAAAGAGTGTGTTGTGTCTACAACTTTGTTGATAATGTTCATAAGTAATTTATTGACGTGTTCATTTTCATATATCATGTGGTATTCAGCGTGTTTCTTGGCTGCAGGGGTATAGTGATTTAAAACTGTCAGTCATAGGAAAGCTATGCATAGAAACAATGAAGACGTAACCTAATCAGTGGGCCATGTTTAGAAATTAGCATCGACTTAGCAACCATAAATGATGTTCTCTTGTTTTACAAATGGTCAAAGTGTGCTGAATCTATACTAATAATAAATCTGTAGCCGAAATTTTTCTGGTAATTTTCGATTTTCCAAAATAATTGGTCCCAACATATATAATTAACCACCCTGAAACCGAAAATCGCTTTTTTTAATTTTTGTTTGTATGTCTGTCTGTCTGTCTGTATGTACGTATGTTTTTTACCTTTTCACGCGATAATGGCTGAACCGATTTACATGAAAATTGGAATATAAATTAAGTTCGTTGTAACTTAGATTTTAGGCTATATGGCATTCAAAATACATTATTTAAAAGGGGGTTATAAGGGGGTCTGAATTAAATAAATCGAAATATCTCGCTTATTATTGATTTTTATGAACAATGTTATATAACAAACGTTTCTTCAAAACTAATTTCCGATAAGTTTTATTCCTTCAAAAATTTTGATTGGACTGATATTTAATGAGATAAATGAGTTTTAAAATTAAAATAACTGCCATCTAAGGCCGTGTAACGAAATAAAAAAACAAATGACTTCGTCTATAAGGGGCCTTGGACAGCAACAATCGAAAGTTATGAAAGATAGCTTACAGAGAATGTTTCTGTGTTTGTATGAAGTAATATCGGAAGCTAAATTAACCGATTTGTATTATTAATTATTATTTCACCATTGGAAAGTGTAGTTTCACTAGATAGACATAATGCTATAATGTTATTACAGTAACTTCTGACATAATGTAATATAATATAATATAATATAATATAATATAATATAATATAATATAATATAATATAATATAATATAATATAATATAATATAATATAATATAATATAATATAATATAACATAACATAACATAATATATAATATAATATAATATAATATAATATAATATAATATGTAATGTAATAGTAGGCCTATATAATATAATTTAAGTTATTTGAAGGGTTCAGAAAAAATAGTGGGCCAAGCGCCATTTACTGAATACGTAGAAAACAAGGGTTAAAATTAAGTTATTACCATAATTCAATGGAAACCTATAACAAGTAAAATAAAATATACATATTAAATCTAAATTATGCCAATCTTCATTAAACTATGGTTGCATGTAATAAAAAATTAAGAAACATGTTAAAGGAATTATCATTGCACCAAATGAGTGTCTCTTTACCAAAATGATCGCAATTTAATTATTTAAATACAATTTAAATTAAGTAACATATTAAACGATTTATCCTTCTGTCAAACACGAATGTTCCCTGGATCAAACGTCCTATTTTAATTATGTAATTACTTTATATTTACTTCTAACAGGTGCAGCGGAGCGCACGGGTACGGCTAGTTATAAATAATATGGTCTACTGATTAAGTTATTTCTCCTGTTTTTATACGTAGAATTTTTTTTTGTGGTAATTTGCTACACCAGAGCCATCTTTAGCTCTAGCCATACGCAGAAAAACACACTTTGCATTATTTATAAATATGAGCTGCAAAGAAAGAAAATTGGCAAATAAAATAAAATAAATACTAGTGGCTTGTGCAGCAAATGCTGCAAACTAAGTTCATTAGACGTTCAAATGTCCACACCTGTGGAGTAACGGTCAGCGCGTCTGGCTGCGAAAGCAGGTGGCCCGGGTTCGATTCCCGGTTGGGGCAAGTTACCTGGTTGAGGTGTTTTCCGGGGTTTTCCTCAACCCAAAATGAGCAAATGCTGGGTAACTTTCGGTGCTGGATCCCGGACTAATTTCACCGGCATTATCACCATCTCATTCAGACGCTAAATAACCTAGATATTGATAAAGCGTCGTAAAATAACCTACTAAAAAAACGTTCGAATAAAAATTTTTAATATTTATTTTCAATGAAGAATACCAGACATTTTGAAAGTTATTTGCTTCCGTAATAATGAAACATACTCCCTCTGAATGTTTTGTTATGCCAAATACTTTTTCTATCCACCTCCAGTTTTTGAGTTTCAACACGAAAACGCAAGTAATAATGTCAGGACGATCAGTGGGTTTTTCATGTGGGAGTAAAGCAATAGCTATTTTAGGTCATTGTGGATTGTAGGTGAAAATTAAAAAAAAAAAAAAAAAAATTCAGGTTTGCTATGCTTTCGAACAATAGACATAGCATCTTGGTATAGCTGCTGCATGTAGAGCTTGAAATGTATAGGGTAAAATAATTTTATCCTGCTGAGAGATCTTGCTGAAATGATCGGGAGAGTACAAATTCTTGTAGGCCTCTTATTTTATCAGTAAGTAATACCTTTTAGTCTTTCCTTAGGAACTGTAATTTTTGCGCTCTCTCGAGCCAATACTGAAGAAAATGACGCATATAAATATCCACACCACAGTGCCATTAAGTATATGAAAAAGACCCAACCTGACTTGATTAATAACTATAAAAATATTTGATTTATAATAACAATATTATTATCTTACGCAAGTTTTGTAGTTTTATATATATAGCCGCCACTCAGTAGGCCTAAATTATATAATTGAAGATCTAAATTAAGATACATAGCCCCAAAACGTTTCACTTCCATATCATCAAATAGCATTAATGTGTATAATTAATGAAAAATAGTCGCATCATGGCATTAATTATAATAATATATTTTCATTTCTAATGGGAATAATGTCAAACCACCTCAAATTTTGTAGATTTTAATAACCAATACACCACAGCTCTATTCAGAAAATTACACACCGCAGAATCAGACTTGAAAATTATTTTAGTTAGTTTTGAAGTTTTTAATAACCAATTGAATTTGAGCTCTAAATATGTCAGCAATCCTGCAGGTCATGGCCTTCGTGTAATATGCTATTGTTTATTGTAGTGTGTGTTTTGTTTTATACTGAAATCCAATTAGTTCTCAAAACTGACGAAAGATGGATTTTAGAAAATAGGAAAATTATGTAGGAAAACTAACGCTTCACTGAAAGTTACTATTTTTCTGAAAACTTCGGGTTCCAAGCTTCAAAATGAGGGGTCATTTATTAAAATCCGTTCAGCCGTTTTCCCGTAATTTCCATTACCAGTTCAAATTATAAGTATATATATAGATGTTGCGTGCAATTTTAAGCGTTTCTAGAAAACTTGAAATAAAAGTTGGCTTTATTTTTGATTCGTAAAATATTTCCGTCATTGACACAGATCAGAATACAATCGCAATTAATAAAACTAATTTTATTTCCATTGTTTCATAAAATGAATGCGGCAGTATTTCAGAACACGGATGGTACGTTATTTTTTTATGATGTTATTGTAAATTCTTGACCGAGAGGCATTTGCTTGCATGTGGAATAACTCTCCATTGCTGCATAGTTTTAAAAGAGTCTCCACTTTTATTGCATATAATTCCACGACTCTGTTCTGAGTGAGATGTGATGCTTGCTACAGTATAATATAAAAGTTTCACCTTAACGCCATAAAAAGTTTCAATCAAAGATAGCAAATACGCGTATGATCTGCCATAGTTGCAGTGTTGTTTGTCTAGTTGGAGCGGTACATAAATTTTTATTGTGAAGACAGCAGAAATAATGCGATTGTGACAAAGTTCTTAAATATTTCAGAATTCCACTTCATAAACTTTTACTGCGTGTCGCCAGTATAAAGGTATTCATAGCTAGACGTTCCAGAGTCGAGGGTTTGTGTCTCTGTGAAAGAAAAGTTAAGGAACATATTTCAGGCAATCTCCTTCTAGTACAAAGAAAATGAAATGTAGTTCATGCAACACATTTGAGCTGGATGGAAGGGGAACTTCATTCAAGAACCACCCTGTTCACTCTGACGTAAGATTTTTGCATTTTAAAGCAAGTTAGGAATGAATGTTGCAATATTTCGCTCTCGAATTTAAAAATATTTTAAATAAATCTATATTACATCGACAAAATTGTTCAATAAACATAGGGAGGCAAGAATAAAGCACATTAAATCCAAATATTGTTGTTAGTACGCATCTTCGATACCCGCAGTGTTACTAGCAGTACCCATATGTGTGTTTAAGATCAGTTCTAGCTTGATACGATATCAGGTACTGGTTTTCTCCGGTTAGTTTCGGCTTGTATAGGCTAGTTTTCACTGGCTCAGGTCAGTTGCGATTTATATTCGTTGTTTATTTCTCCTGTTAGTTTCAGTTTGCGTAGGTTACTTTTAGCTGGCTCAGGTTGCTTGCGACTTGTTTCCGTTTATATCTTCGGTTAGTTTCAGTTTGCGTAGCTTACTTTTCATTGGCTCAGGTTGCTTGCGATTTCTTTCCGTTTATAGCCTATCTCCGGTTAGTTGCAGTTTGTGTAGGTTAGTTTTCACTGGCTCAGGTTAATGTTATGTTTTTTATTTAACGACGCTTGCAACTGCAGAGGTTATATCAGCGTCGCCGGATGTGCCAGAATTTTGTCCCTCAGGAGTTCTTTTACATGACAGTAAATCTACTGACATGAGCTTGTCGCATGTAAGCACACTTAAATGCCATCGACCTGGCCCGGGATCGAACCCGCAACCTTGGGCATAGAAGGCCAGCGCTATACCAACTCGCCAACCAGGTCGACTGGCTCAGGTTATTAGCGATTTTATTTACTTGTTTATTTTCTCCGGTTACTTTCAGTTTGTTTAGGTCAGTTTTCACTGGCTCAGATAAGTTGCGGTTTTTTTCGCTGTTTATTTTCTCCGGTTAGTTTCAGTTTGTGTAGGTTAGTTTTCACTGGCTCAGGATAGTTGCGGTTTGTTTTCGTTGTTTATTTTCTCCTGTTAGTTTCAGTTTGTGTAGGTTAGTTTTCACTGGCTCAGGATAGTTGCGGTTTGTTTTCGTTGTTTATTTTCTCCTGTTAGTTTCAGTTTGTGTAGGTTAGTTTTCACTGGCTCAGGATAGTTGCGGTTTCTTTTCGTTGTTTATTTTCTCCTGTTAGTTTCAGTTTGTGTAGGTTAGTTTTCAATGGCTCAGGATAGTTGCGGTTTCTTTTCGTTGTTTATTTTCTCCTGTTAGTTTCAGTTTGTGTAGGTTAGTTTTCACTGGCTCAGGATAGTTGCGGTTTCTTTTCGTTGTTTATTTCCCCCGGTTAGTTTCAGTTTGTGTGGGTTAGTTTTCACTGATTCAGGTTAGCTGCTGTTCTTTTTCGTTGTTTATTTTCTCCTGTTAGTTTCAGTTTGTGTAGGTTAGTTTTCACTGGCTCAGGATAGTTGCGGTTTTTTTCGCTGTTTATTTTCTCCGGTTAGTTTCAGTTTGTGTAGGTTAGCTTTCACTGGCTCAGCATAGTTGCGATTTCTTTTCGTTCTTTATTTTCTCCTGTTATTTTCAGTTTGTGTAGGTTAGTTTTCACTGGCTCAGGATAGTTGCGGTTTCTTTTCGTTGTTTATTTTCTCCGGTTAGTTTCAGTTTGTGTAGGTTAGTTTTCACTGGCTCAGGATAGTTGCGATTTCTTTCAGTTTATTTTCTCCGGTTCGTTTCAGTTTGTGTAGGTTAGTTTTCATATGGCTCAAGTTAGTTGCAATTTCTTTCAGTTGTTTATTTTCTCCTGTTAGTTTCAGTTTGTGTAGGTTAGTTTTCATTGGTTCAAGTTAGTTGCAATTTCTTTCAGTTGTTTATTTTCTCCTGTTAGTTTCAGTTTGTGTAGGTTAATTTTCATTGGTTCAAGTTAGTTGCAATTTCTTTCAGTTGTTTATTTTCTCCTGTTAGTTTCAGTTTGTGTTGGTTAGTTTTCATATGGCTCAAGTTAGTTAATTTATTTCAGTTGTTTATTTTCTCCTGTTAGTTTCAGTTTGTGTAGGTTAGTTTTCATTGGTTCAAGTTAGTTGCAATTTCTTTCAGTTGTTTATTTTCTCCTGTTAGTTTCAGTTTGTGTAGGTTAGTTTTCACTGGCTCAGGATAGTTGCGGTTTCTTTTCGTTGTTTATTTTCTCCTGTTAGTTTCAGTTTGTGTAGGTTAATTTTCATTGGTTCAAGTTAGTTGCAATTTCTTTTAGTTGTTTATTTTCTCCTGTTAGTTTCAGTTTGTGTAGGTTAATTTTCATTGGTTCAAGTTAGTTGCAATTTCTTTCAGTTGTTTATTTTCTCCTGTTAGTTTCAGTTTGTGTAGGTTAGTTTTCATGGCTCAAGTTAGTTGCAATTTCTTTCAGTTGTTTATTTTCTCCTGTTAGTTTCAGTTTGTGTAGGTTAGTTTTCATATGGCTCAAGTTAGTTGCAATTTCTTTCAGTTGTTTATTTTCTCCTGTTAGTTTCAGTTTGTGTAGGTTACTTTTCATGGCTCAAGTTAGTTGCAATTTCTTTCAGTTGTTTATTTTCTCCTGTTAGTTTCAGTTTGTGTAGGTTAGTTTTCATATGGCTCAAGTTAGTTGCAATTTCTTTCAGTTGTTTATTTTCTCCTGTTAGTTTCAGTTTGTGTAGGTTAGTTTTCATATGGCTCAAGTTAGTTGCAATTTCTTTCAGTTGTTTATTTTCTCCTGTTAGTTTCAGTTTGTGTAGGTTAGTTTTCATATGGCTCAAGTTAGTTGCAATTTCTTTCAGTTTTTATTTTCTCCTGTTAGTTTCAGTTTGTGTAGGTTAGTTTTCATATGGCTCAAGTTAGTTGCAATTTATTTCAGTTGTTTATTTTCTCCTGTTAGTTTCAGTTTGTGTAGGTTAGTTTTCATTGGTTCAAGTTAGTTGCAATTTCTTTCAGTTGTTTATTTTCTCCTGTTAGTTTCAGTTTGTGTAGGTTAGTTTTCATATGGCTCAAGTTAGTTGCAATTTCTTTCAGTTGCTTATTTTCTCCTGTTAGTTTCACTTTGTGTAGGTTACTTTTCATTGACTCAAATTAGTTGCGATTCCTTTTTGTCGTTTATTTTCTCCGGTTAGTTTCACTGATTCAGTTTAGTTGCGATTTCTGTTCGTTACTTTCTCTGGTTAGTTTTATATGTTTAGATTAGTTATTTTAATTTCCTCAAGTAGTTTTTGTTTCGTTATAATAGTTCTAGCTTGCCTACATTATTTGTAGTATGTTTACATAATATTATGTTCCGATTTATTAGGTTTACCGTGTAAGCTAAAGCAATCCAATACAACTCTTATGGAACTGCCGGGAATCGAAACCAGATTCCTTTATTTTTAAACCTTCAGCTGACAACTGCAGTGCACAAAGGAATAATATGAAGTAAACGTCTTGTCTGTTTGAACCCTTCAGCCAGCAACACATTGCTGGACGCCTATCAGAAAAGCGGCTTTAATATTCATTATGATTGTATTATCTATTTTTTTCGCATGTTTACGTCATGGGCCAGTGACGCAGTTTTGGTACAGAACAAATGAAGATCGACGAGCGCGCGGTGTGACGTTTCGGTCCCGTAACAGGGAACAATTAATCTTTCATTTGCCAGTGATTATTTTGTATTTGTGGGACATCATGCGAGGCGCACCACGAATAAATCATCGGCCACGGGCGTCGAACGCCACCCGCAAAGCGATTGTTTCTTCCTGTTGTTATTGGTTGCTTCTTGTTGGGGCGGACACCAGGGTCATAAATTACAGTGTGTTGGAAAGTGCACCTTTCAGTTGTGCGGGGTAGTTGAGTCCTAAGTGTGGAAAGATAGGAAGGATTGAAAATAGAAAAGTTAGGCAAATGGGACCGCTTAAAGCATTAGATGTTGGCAGACGAATGAGAAATCGTGTAGAGGGGAGTGCAAGTGATTAAATTATTAAATGATAAATGTTTTTAATTTTCAATAGTTTATTTTTAACAATGTTGTAGCATCTGTAATTTCGAACCAAAAATCAATTTCAAGTACTATTAATACGCCCCCCAAATAATCTTTTATAAACACTTATGAGACCATCCTTCACGTATAGGCTACTACAGTGGGTTTCACGTAAGATTATTTCCTCAATAGCTAATATAGCTGTGTTTTCAATGTTGCCAACTGTTACTGGATATCACCAGAGCAGATAAAATCGCAGTTCTATTCACAGATACTGACATAATAATAATAATAATAATAATAATAATAATAATAATAATAATAATAATAATAATAATAATAATAATAATAATAATAATACTTACTGGCTTTTAAGTAACCCGGAGGCTCATTGCCGCCCTCACATAAGCCCGCCATCGGTCCCTATCCTGAGGAAGATTAATCCATTCTCTATCATCATATGCCACCTCCCTCAAATCCATTTTAATATTATCTTCCCATCTACGTCTCGGCCCCCCAAAGGTCTTTTTCCGTCCGGCTTCCCAACTAACATTCTATATGCATTTCTGGATTCGCCCATACGTGCTACATGCCTTGCCCATCTCAAACGTCTGGATTTAATGTTTCTAATCATGTCAGGTGAAGAATACAATGCGTGCAGTTCTGTGTTGAGTAACTTTTTCCATTCTCCTGTAACTTAATCCCTCTTAGCCCCAAATATTTTCCTAAGCGCCATTTTCTCAAACACCCTTAACCTATGTTCCTCTCTCAAAGTGAGAGTCCAAGTTTCACAACCATACAGAACAACCGGTAATATAACTGTTTTATAAATTCTAACTTTCAGGTTTTTTTTGACAACAGACTGGATGATAAAAGCTTCTCAACCGAATAATAACAGGCATTTCCCATATTTATTCTGTGTTTAATTTCCTCCCGAGTATCATTTACATTTGCTCCCAGGTATTTGAATTTTTCCACCACTTCAAAGGATAAATTTCCGATTTTTATATTTCCATTTCGTACAATATTCTCGTCACGAGAATTAATCATATACTTCGTGTTTTCGGGATTTACTTCCAAACCTATTTCTTTACTTCCTTACATAGATGAAACCTAAAATGCATTAAATACTTCTTTAAACTCACCCTGAATATATAAATCGATGTGTTTGTTTTTGGATTAAATGAAATTTAATTTAAATTAATAATTATTTAGACTGCGATGTTTTGAAATGAAAACCCTGTACATATGGTTATAATAACACATTTAGGTAAAACATTAAAGATTACGTATAAAGTAGCAATTAACTTACTACTTTGGCTGTCGTCTACAGGGAGTACCTCTTTAGCCCTCTGAGGAGAATGATCGGCTGTACTCCTGGGGCGGGGCACTTACCTGAGTCCACATCGTGAATAACTGCAGGCCGAGACCCATAGAGTGGGCCTGAAAGATGTCCTGCCTGGTGGTCAGGATCTCGAAAATCACGGCGAAGAGATGTCGGTCCAGCCACAGCAAGTACACGGCCGTGGCGGCGTGGTACAGCCTTAGCGCCTTTCCTGTCATGCTGTGCAAAAATGAATACGATCGCCTTACAGTCCGGATCTTCTTACTTCATACCTCAAGGGTGAAACCTAACCATTTCACCCCTTTACTGCATATGTTAGTGGATTATAGTGATTTTCTAGTTGTCAGGTTCAGTTTTCTACTACCAATTTTGTTTCGAATTTCGGTGCTGACAATAATACTTCACTAGTAGTTATTTTCTGTTATAAATTGTAAAGTCGCCGAATAAATTTTACGTTAGGTTAAAGTAATAAACGCAGTTTAAAAAGCTGTAAATTTATATTATAATTCAAAATTGTAATTTATTGACAAATTCAGAAAATTTGTTTTTCTGCCGTAAAAATTGTACAACTTATAAGTTCATTGTTTCGAATACTAAAAATAACAATAATATAAAATATAAGGATTAATTACTCCAATTATTTATTAGACGAAATGAAAAAACAATTTTGTTTAAATTTATGGAAGAAAATTTTAATTTTGCCGAGGATTTTTCACTTCTGGATCACTGTGCAACGGTGGACTGTGTATGTTTTTAATTTCAAATGAATATTTATAGTCATAATATTGCACATGAAGAATACAGACACACAGACAAAAAATAACTGTAACACAAACAGCAAAAAGCATGTCGGAGATGATGGAAAGATATTCGTAATTTTCTGCAGCATCACCTGGAGTAAAAATAAAGTTAATTGTAACCATGACTACGAACGAGCTCAATGTATAGCGTTTAATTTCCTCCATTGAGTCCGATAGAATACAATCACAATTTAGTATATACAGTTGCGAAGCTCAATACTTACTAAATATGCAAACATAGACAGTTGAGTCGACCTGGTTGGCAAGTTGGTATAGCGCCGGCCTTCTATGCCCAAGGTTGCGGGTTCGATCCCGGGCCAGGTCGATGGCATTTAAGTGTGCTTAAATGCGACAGGCTCATGTCAGTAGATTTACTGGTACGTAAAAGAACTCCTGCGGGACAAAATTCCGGCACATCCGGCGGCGCTGATATAACCTCTGCAGTTGCGAGCGTCGTTAATTAAAACATAACGTTAGACAGTTGAAATATGGATCCATAGATAGTTGCTAGCCACCAGGATCGCTACTATCGCCTCATCACAGACTCGTGGATAAATATATATTCATCCATGACAGACTCTTTCCCTAGCAGACGATAAAATGTATTGTACTTTTGATATCGTGTTCTTTTGAAAAATTCACTATTGAAATACGAAATACATAAGGTTTATATATTATTTTCATAAAGAGTTTATTATATTTTATAAACTCACATTCCTGGATCTTTCGGAAGAAGGATAAATCTGACCTCTTTTTCTTGGAATTTATAGTACTATAAACGTCTCCTTGTCCCATATTATTATTCATATTATTGTATTTTAGCCATTTACAGTTATTACAACCGATAACGAACATTTCACAGTTTACACAACTTTTCACAACAATGCGAAATACGGCACAGTCAATGCCTTTTCGATCTAGACCAGGCCGTAATGTTTGTTCGGGTTTTCTATTTCAGTGTATGGAGCTCAGTGAAATATTATATTATAACTTTATTGCGTATCATAGCTAAGTTTTATTTAGTGTAATGTGTCCGTAAGTTCCGTTTACTTCTTGTTGCATAATAGCCTATGTTGCAGAAATAATTACATAACTGTGTTATTTTAATGTGAAGAGAATTTTACATGTTAACATAATCTTTTCGCATCAACATTTTAAGTTTAGAATGCAAAATTTTGAGGTTTATTAAAAAGAATTTATATTGTGATTTAATATAGCACATCTACCTTCCTTAATAAAGACAGAAAATTTATCATACCACTCCTATGAAATTAGTGTATGTATGACTGTTACTTCGTCTCTTAGGTAGTAGATAAATACAATAATTCAGTACTCAATTGTAGTATTAAAATACAGACAAATTGAATGTGCGGAGTATCATACATGACATTATGCTTAATTATAATGTATAATTGCGAATTTAGGAATATAAGATATAGTAAACATAACCTATAATATTTCCATATGAATGGCAGAGCATTGGAGATCACTAAAATTAGACAGAAAGGGGCAACTGGTACAGTAAACATAACCTATAATTTCAACATATCTAAATATCCGTGCGTTGCAACTGAAAATTATTGAATCGTGCATAAATGAATATACAAGAATTTCGCAATATTTAATAGAAATAAAGGAAAGTATTACACATACGAACAACGTAATTTTCACGCCAAAAATAATATTTCATCTTAACTCGCAAGTGAATTATGTGTGAAGTGTCTCATAATCATCGTTTTAAATTTTATTAATGCAATTACACTACATTTTAGAGAAATATATGTTACTCTTTATGCATTCCAACTAATTTATATGGTTGAAACGCCGCCCTTCGTGATCGGGTTAAGCGAGTCACATGGTCTGCCTTACGGCCTGTATTAGATCACGATGGCAGTGACACAGTCTATTGTTCCTAGTACTCACAGCGCTCCAAGCGGCTAGCAACTATCGCCAGAAATGCAAAAAATCATCCCAAGCTTCGTGACTGTATATACTAAACTGTAATGCAATCCCAAGTCACTCTTCACACCTGATGTCACACTAAACCCACTTGCCTGAGATGCTACATACGGTCCTTGCTGTTGTCGGTACAGAAGCCCGCCTAATATCCGCTGTTATTCAGACGCGTGGTCCTCATCTGCTGTCATCAGCCGATATGAACGTATAGTGGCCGGGAAACTTCACACTGTTCACATGGCGCAGTGATTCTGTTGAACTTTCCTGGAAAAAAAAATGTCGGTCAGGGTCAAAAGAGTACATTTTTATTCTGGAGTTCTTGTATTCTAACCTCGAACAAGGTCATGGAATTCTGTTGACAGCAATCGTCAGTAAGAATAGAAGTTGATCAGCGGTTTCTGTTACTGTTCAATGGCCTTTAGAAATTTTAGAGTTGTGACAGTCCATAAAATAAAAGTAATATTTATACCCAAATACTTGATAAAAAAATCAGGTGGGCATACTTCTACTCCGAATTATCTGTTATCGCGCTTTCAATTTCTTACAACTCTTCGAAACCGACATCAAGCACTTCTTTCTATCCCTCATCATAGAACGTCTTTATACTCATCTTCCTATACTGTAGAAATACCTCGCATCTGGAATTCGTTACCTAATGACGTCAGGGACTGCCGGACTTTATCACAATTCAAAATTAAATTGGAAAATTTTGTCTTATTTAACGCTTTTTAGGTATTGCTAGAAGTGTTGATTTGTGTGTGTGTGTGTGTGTTTTTTTTACTCTAGATTATAATTGCAAGTTTCTTGTTTATGTTAGTTAATTAGTTAGGATACAATTAATTATGATACTTAATCACTTATTTAAAGTTTGTGTGACTGCAACCTGTGTATATTTTGTGTGGCTTTACTTTGTTTATAGTGTATTTTTTTCCTTTTTATTTCTATTATTGTATTTGTATTTGTGGTGGTGTGGAAGAGAAGGCCTGATGGCCTTAACTACACCAGAATAAATAAATAAATAAATAAATAAATAAATAAATAAATAAATAAATAAATAAATAAATAAATAAGTGAATGAATAAATAAATACATAAATAAATAAATAAGTGAATAAATGAATAAATAAATAAAAGAATAAGTGAATAAATGAATAAATAAATAAAAGAATAATTGAATAAATGGATAAATAAATAAATAAATAAATAAATAAGTGAATAAATAAATAAATAAATAAATAAGTGAATAAATCAATAAATGAATAAATAAATAAATGAATAAGTGAATAAATGAATAAATGAATAAATAAATAAAAGAATAAGTGAATAAATGGATAAATAAATAAATAAGTGAATAAATGAATAAATGAATAAATAAATAAATAAGTGAATAAATGAATAAATGAATAAATGAATAAGTGAATAAATGAATAAATGAATAAGTGAATAAATGAATAAATGAATAAATAAATAAATGAATAAGTGAATAAATGAATAAATGAATAAATAAATAAGTGAATAAGTGAATAAATGGATAAATAAATAAGTGAATAAATGAATAAATAAATAAATGAATAAGTGAATAAATGAATAAATAAATAAATAAATAAATTAGTGAATAAATGAATAAATGAATAAATAAATAAATGAATAAGTGAATAAATGAATAAATAAATAAATGAATAAGTGAATAAATGAATAAATAAATAAATGAATAAGTGAATAAATGGATAGATAAATAAATAAATAAATAAGTGAATAAATGAATAAATGAATAAATAAATAAATAAATAAGTGAATAAATGGATAAATAAATAAATAAATAAGTGAATAAATGAATAAATAAATAAATAAATGAATAAGTGAATAAGTGAATAAATGAATAAATAAATAAATGAATAAGTGAATAAATGGATAAATAAATAAATAAGTGAATAAATGAATAAATAGATAAATAAATAAGGCAGAGCGTGAATACGTCGCTGATACATTTGCTGTTAAGGTAAACGTCAGTAGAGACAATCAACAGCTCTTCTTTCCAGATACTCTGAAAACCCGGTACATCTTCGCTATACTGGGAGTCCTGGGAGTATACAATGAGAGTAAACATGTCGGTTGCTATAGTAATCATCTTGCTATATCATTTGCTATCCATTACTTGTGTGTCCCTTCCATTTGTTCTGCATATGTCTCGACATTGTGAATTTTCTCTCTTCATTCAATTTCACTCGCGAATTATTCCAGTTTGACTTGTTAACTGCTGATTGTTGCTCTAGTGAGATATTAACCTTCTTAATTACGAATCGTTTGACACCACTGTGAACGTTCTATCGCTTCGAATTCTCGAGTTACACTGCCTCGGCTGCAGCGCGATCCTCCAATTCTGCCTCAAATTTCCCCCTCCCGCGTGCCGCTCGATGACGTAACCCGTTCCAATTCATAAATAAATAAATAGGATACATTGATCCTTCTTCTGTCGATCGCCGTTTACTTCATTGGAATATGTCGTGTAGTTTAGAAATTATAGGCGCGACAAAACTGGCCTGCAAATGTGTTGGTCGACTGTCCTGGGATGATACCCTGGCACTGGACCGAACTTGTAAACATATTAACGTCACAAAGTTTCCATTTTATGTTAATCAGAGCACAGAAAATGTGTTTCATGATACCTAATACGAACGCGTATTAACAGTAATTTTGTATTTTGTAATAACTTGTTTGTATGTCTATTTTATACAGGGTGATTCAAGAAGTTCTCTCCCGGTTCCTGGAGGTGATTTTTGAGGTCATTTGGAACCAAAAATGTAAATAAATTAATGTCATAACATTCACAATTACGGAGTTACAACACATTTTCGAAACGCGTCGTGACCTCCCAGATCACCAGATTTAACATTTTTAGATTACTGCATCTGAGGGTGGATGAAAGGCATCGTGTATCAGGTTAAGGTACAAATACGCGAAGATTTACTTCAACGCATTCTGGATGTCATGGCGACATTAAGGAACAAACGTGTGAAGCTGCGAAATGCTACACGTGCGGTTCACACCCGAGCGGATCGTTGCCTTGAGATTCAGGGAGGCATTTTCGAAAATGTGATTAATTATATCCACTCTAAATGAAAGAGACTTACTTACTTACTTACTGGCATTTAAGGAACCCGGAGGTTCATTGCCGCCCTCACATAAGCCCGCCATTGGTCCCTATCCTGAACAAGATTAATCCATTCTCTACCATCATATCCCACCTCCCTCAAATCCATTTTAATATTATCTTCCCATCTACGTCTCGGCCTCCCTAAAGGTCTTTTTCCCTCCGGACTCCCAACTAACACTCTATACGCATTTCTGGATTCGCCCATACGTGCTACATGCCCTGCCCATCTCAAACGTCTGGATTTAATGTTCCTAATTATGTCAGGTGAAGAATACAATGCGTGCAGTTCTGTGTTGTGTAACTTTCTCCATTCTCCTGTAACTTCATCCCTCTTAGCCCCAAATATTTTCCTAAGCACCTTTTTCTCAAACACCCTTAACCTATGTTCCTCTCTCAAAGTGAGAGTCCAAGTTTCACAACCATACAGAACAACCGGTAATATAACTGTTTTATAAATTCTAACTTTCAGATTTTTTGACAGCAGACTGGATGATAAAAGCTTCTCAACCGAATAATAACAGGCATTTCCCATATTTATTCTGTGTTTAATTTCCTCCCGAGTATCATTTATATTTGTTACTGTTGCTCCAAGATATTTGAACTTCAAAAGATAAATTTCCAATTTTTATATTTCCATTTCGTACAATATTCTCGTCACGAGACATAATCCCGTGTTTTCCCTAATCGTTTGTGGATTTTCTCCTAACATATTCACGTCATCCGCAGACAAGCAGCTGATGTAACTGACACTTAAAAAATCAATTGTTTGTATTTTAATTACTTTTTTGCATTTTTGTTAGTGAAATCCTGAAATAAAAGTTTTTTTCTGCCGTTTTCAAATTACCGTAACTCTGTAATTATGAATGTGATCCCACTAATTTATTTACATTTCTTGTTCAAATAACCTCTGAAATCACCTCCAAAAACCGGGGAGAACTTCTTCAGTCACATTATTATATTAATGTGATGTACCGAAGTGCATACATTCCAGTGCAGGAATTGTGCGTTATCATATGATGAAGGATTGGTAATTGTAATGTTTTTAATGTCAGAAAGTAGTTTATTTTTTTCGTTTTTTATTCATTTTTTTGCTAATAATTGTAACATAAAATATAATATATACAGAAAAACTTTAGCTCTCCCCTGAAAGAGTAGAACTCGTGCTCAGGGGCGGATTCCTGAATTGAAATTAATAATTATACAATACAATTTGTCTTATGTCTACTATGCAATTATAGTATATAAATTTAAATTTACAATTTTTATAACTTTTTAAATTTAATACTAGAACTATTAGAATTGACAAGATTAGGATATTTAAATATAAATTTGTTAGGCTATATATTTTTGGGCCTAAATTACTACTATGATTAAATACTGTAACAGTGTTGCATTTTGGTTCAAACAATCTTACAGAATTCATAGCTTTTGTTTCATAACTATGAGAATACAATTCAAAATTATTTCGATTTTTATGTATGAATTTTATTAATACAATATAATAAATTTGTCTTACGTTAAGTACATTAAAGTCTAAAAACAAATTTTGAGATGGAAAATCAATAGGTTTATGAAGACATATTATAATTATTTTCTTCTGTAATAAATAAAGTGGATTAAAATTGGACTTAAATGAGCTACCCCATCCTATAATTCCATACATAATTACCGATTGAAATAAAGTTAAATATATTGTGCGTAATAAACTTATTGACAAGTAATTCCTCAATAAAACAAAATAATATACTATTTTACGTAATTTATTACAAAGGTAATTGATGTGTTGGTTCCATTTTATTATGATTATCGAAAATTATGCCTAAATACTTAACTTCAGAGGACTCTTTAATAATCGGACATTTACACTGTATAAGACAACAATCAGAATTATGTAATTTAATACTTAATATAGATGTAGGAGGTTTGTTACATTTTTCAGATAATGAGAATGGAATAATTATGGTTTTATTTTCGTTGATAGAAAGGTAATTTATGTCAAACAATTTTTTTATTAATTTAAGTCCATTATTTAAAATATTAATTAATGAAAAGATATAATCTTTTTTCTGAAGTTTTAAAAGGTATACCTTATTTTTGGTTTACAAGACTAATAGTTTTGTTAAATTATTAAAACTAATGAAAATTATTTTTTTTCTATTATATTTTTTTTTATGGAATTTGAGTTTTTTCTTCTAATCATAAGCATGATTCCAGTTCCGATGCCGGATTGAATCCTCTCATTTTATGTTTCCTTTAGTGGCCAATCCTCATGCACAGTTGTGACACTGGCACAATGTCCAACACACTATGTGCAGAGGTGCACTCATTACGAGTGACTAAGTGGCCGGGACCCGATTCATTCCGGTATCGGAACTGGAATCCGGTGTGGCTTAGTGGATAAAGCGTCAGCAGGTAGAGTTGAAAACTCGGGTTCGAGTCTCGGTGCCGGAGAGAATTTTTCTCCGCTCCACTCATTCTTCATCATTCGTGAATCACCCTATATTTAATGGGTGAGCATTTGTGGGAGAAATGATGTTCTCTGAAGGTTTTGAGTCGGGATGCAAAATATGGTGGATACTGTTAAAGCGTCTTCTAAGCAATTGTTTGAAAGCCTATTCCTGTAACAATTTTGTATACTGCTGATGTCAGAGCCTGATTCACACGTCATGTATGTTGACGCAAATGTCGATAAAACTTGTAAGTTTCTTGGAATTTGGAAAATTATCCACAGACTTTGTCCAAAAAAAGCAACATCATTAATCGACTTTTAAGTTCTCCTTAGTTATGTAAGCCGTGAATATGTTAGGAGAAAATCCACAAACGATTAGGGAAAACACGGGAATTTTACTGGAAGCAAGTGAAGAGATAGGTTTGGAAGTAAATCCCGAAAAGACTAAGTATATGATTATGTCTCGTGACCAGAATATTGTACGAAATGGAAATATAAAAATTGGAAATTTATCCTTTGAAGAGGTAGAAAAATTCGAATACCTGGGAGCAACAGTAACAAATATAAATGATACTCAGGAGGAAATTAAACACAGAATAAATATGGGAAATGCCTGCTATTATTCGGTTGAGAAGCCTTTATCATCCAGTCTGCTGTCAAAAAATCTGAAAGTTATAATTTATAAAACAGTTATATTACCGGTTGTTCTTTATGGTTGTGAAACTTGGACTCTCATTTTGAGAGAGGAACATAGGTTAAGGGTGTTTGAGAATAAGGTGCTTAGGAAAATATTTGGGGCTAAGAGGGATGAAGTTACAGGAGAATGGAGAAAGTTACACAACACAGAACTGCACGCATTCTATTCTTCACCTGACATAATTAGGAACATAAAATCGAGACGTTTGAGATGGGCAGGGCATGTAGCACGTATGGGCGAATCCAGAAATGCATATAGAGTGTTAGTTGGGAGTTCGGAGGGAAAAAGACCTTTGGGGAGGCCGAGACGTAGATGGGAGGATGATATTAAAATGGATTTGAGGGAGGTGGGATATGATGATACAGACTGGATTAATCTTGCTCAGGATAGGGACCAATGGCGGTTATGTGAGGGCGGCTATGAGCCTCCGGGTTCCTTAAAAGCCAGTAAGTAAGTAAGTAAGTTAGTAAGCTTGCTTGTTTCATGTTCTTCAGAAATATTAACCTTATTCTTCCGTGACGTATTGCCAAGTCACTTGTACTGGTAAAAATGATTGGAAAAAATATCCGGAGAATTCATCCTACTTTTTACTTTTCGAATAAATAACTTTTCGTGTAGCTACATCATTTGAGTGGGGTATTTTCTGTCACTAATGTTTGCTGTGCGGATTAGAACTGAGCCACATGTGGTCCGCGGACCTCCTATTGGAATTTTGAACTGATTTGAAGTTGTTGAAGTGCAACAACGCGTTATCGGTTAGGCAACACAACTTCATGAATAGATTTCAGATTAATTAAATTAGCTAATTAATTACTGGCGTCCATTCCATTACTTACATATCCATCTTTGTGAAATATCCGACTCTACTGAGGTATGTGGACCGTGATGACGACGACAATATTGAAGACAGTTATGATGATGGTGATAATAATGATGATGGTGATTGTGGTAATGACGGAAATGTGGATGGTAGCCTAGATGATTCCATTGGTCTCTTTAGAGATCACGACCTTCATCCTTATCTCCTCCTCGAGTGCAACATTGTATCTGTTCACAGTCACTGCGCGAAAAACATGACAGGGGTCATAAAATGCGATTATCATTTCTGTACGTAGACTATGGAATATCATGTCATATGGGGAACACGATTCTCGCTCCCATTTCTGTCTAGGCTTGAGACAGACACTAAGAAAAACGCACAAATGTAGGCGGTTAAGAATGTATTGCATAGGCCAGCCGTGGCGAAAATCTGACTCACGAGCACATTGTGGCTCGCAATGATAGCTGTGCATTTGTCTAGTTTCCTACCTCCCCAACCCCCACCCTCTCGCTCACTGGAGTCAAACTCCGTTCCATTTGTATTTGTCTCTGACCTGCGAGTGGCGTATCATCGCAATGTCTCTCTACAAAAACGACAGTTTCAAGTAGGATGGGAGGACGCATTTTTTTTGCTGCCAATATGATGAGAATATTAAATGTATGATTTGTTCACAAGTATTACGAGGAAAACGGTTGTATAACATAAAACGGCATTATACTACATGTCACTCATGAAATATTAAAACGTTAAGTGTTGTTGTTGTTGTTGTAATTTTTATTTTATTTTAGTAGGTTATTTTACGACGCTTTATCAACATCTAAGGTTATATAGCGTCTGAATGAGATGAAGGTGATAATGCCGGTGAAATGAGCCCGGGGTCCAGCACCGAAAGTTACCCAGCATTTGCTCATATTGGGCTGATGGAAAACCCCGGAAATACCTCAACCAGGTAACTTGCCCCAACCTGGAATCGAACCCGGGCCACCTGGTTTCGCGGCCATACGCGCTAACCGTTACTCCACAGGTGTGGACTTGTTGTTTTTATTATTATTATTATTATTATTATTATTATTATTATTATTATTATCTCTGTACGTCGATCCTTTTTTCAGCAGATGTACGAATAATGTGGCGGTTAGCTCTTCAATATAAACTCACAGATTTACAATGTGATGTTAAATGAAAGCTAGATGTAAGGACTTGACAATGTTGAACTTTCAAATCTTTGCCAAAAAATAAATATCCGAAGCTTCGTTCTTTCGCTTGCTCTGTTGAAGCCATGTTTGCTACAACTTACGTTTGTGAAAAATTATTTTCAACAATGAAAATAGTAAACACCAAATTTAGATCACGACTGACAGACAAATACCTTCGTGATCAACTACGACTGGCAGTAAGTGACATAATTACTGATTTTAAACTCTGACGTAGATACATTCTGAAGATAGTTAATTTTAGGTTGTGATATTGTGTCCTATGTTTTCTTATTCATATCTTTCTTCGTTACACGTACTAATTCAACGTCGCAAAGTTCTAGCGCAATAATTAATAAGAGATCCCTATTAGAAACAACAACCAAATTTCTTGGCTTAAAAATCGATAATGTGTTAAATTGGAAAAATCATATTAAAAAAATTACCCCCAAACTAAATTCAGCTTGTTTTGCTATTAGATCTGTGCAAAAGATAGTAAATATCGATACCTTAAAAACAATATACTTTGCATACTTCCACTCGGTAATGAGTTTTGGAATAATATTCTGGGGAAATTCCACAGATAGTAACAATACATTTCTATTACAATAGGGAATCGTGTAGGACTGTTTTCAAAAAACTACAAATAATGCCCGTGGCTTGTCAGTATATCTTTTCATTAATAATCTTCCTCGTATGTAATCGTGAAAACTTTGTAACTAATTCAACAGTTCATAGCATAAATACACGTCAAAAAAAAACTTTCATACTCCATCGGCAACTCTATCGTGCTATCAAAATGGAGTGCGTTATTTGACAGTAAAAATTTTTAATAGCCTCCCTATCGATATAAAAAATGAAACTCAAAACATAAAATTATTTGTAGCCAAATTGAAGAAGTACCTAATTTCTCACGCCTTCTATTCTGTAGGTGAATTCATGACATTCAATAACACTTCATGAAAATGATATTAAAACTTTGTGTTGTACTAGTAGACTATATTGTAAATCTCATCTGTATATATTTCATCTAGACTGTGACTATGAATTAAGATTTTATAATAGTATTAATACCATGGAATGTTAATAAATACAATACAATGCAATAAACATTAGTTTGTAGCCTTGTACTGTATAAAATTATATTTAAGTGCTTGACGTAAGGAAAATGAAAATCCGTTAATAAGTCAGACAGTTGCTTCACTTCCCCTTCGGGTGTCCGCCTCCCTCCATAGGTGCTATGCACGTTGCAGGTTACACAGTGGCTCGGCGCAGGATTACATTTTCGCCATGGCTGGCATATGCCTACATACAGGTTTACTGAGAACGAATAGTAAATACAGTATTTTAGACGGGCGGTATTGTGGACTATTGCGAGTATAAAATTTCATATAAACTTGAGTCCAATTTTCTTTTTTAGAACGAAAAGTTACATTTTTTTTATGAAATTTCTGCACAGTTGAAGCAATAAACTGAAATTCTTCCAATCATTTATTATCATAATACACTGCTCTCTTAAATTGATTGAGCATATCGGGAATTAAACCAATGGCTTTCCCAAAAACACGCTATGAAATGTTTCATATAAAACCATTTTTATCTCGAAAAGGAAGCAAAAACGAACAAAGTTGTATTAAACTTTTTTGTTTGAAATATCTCAAAGAATAACCCCTGAAATTAATGATATTACTTACGATTCACCCTCCGTATAGTAGTAGTAGCAGTAGTAGCAGGTTTATTTTGCCTGGCAGAGTAAAGGCCATGAGGCCTTCTCTTCCACTCAACCAGGTTTCAATAATATACATGAAATACAAAATTAGATTACAAAACAGCACAAAAGAAGATACCTTAGAAATTACATAAAATATAGTAGACAATTACAAATAGTCAAGATCAGTTACATAATATAAAATTACAAATAGTCAAGATCGGTTACATAATATAAAATTACAAATAGTCAAGATCGGTTACATAATATAAAATTACAAATAGTCAAGATCGGTTGCATAATATAAAATTACAAATAGTCAAGATCGGTTACATAATATAAAATTACAAATAGTCAAGATCGGTTACATAATGTAAAATTACAAATAGTCAAGATCGGTTACATAATATAAAATTACAAATAGTCAAGATCAGTTACATAATATAAAATTACAAATAGTCAAGATCGGTTACATAATATAAAATTACAAATAGTCAAGATCGGTTACATAATATAAAATTACAAATAGTCAAGATCGGTTACATAATATAAAATTACAAATAGTAAAGATCGGTTACATAATATAAAATTACAAATAGTCAAGATCGGTTACATAATATAAAATTACAAATAGTCAAGATCGGTTACATAATATAAAATTACAAATAGTCAAGATCGGTTACATAATATAAAATTACAAATAGTCAAGATCGATTACATAATATAAAATTACAAATAGTCAAGATCGGTTACATAATATAAAATTACAAATAGTCAAGATCGGTTACATAATATAAAATTACAAATAGTAAAGATCGGTTACATAATATAAAATTACAAATAGTCAAGATCGGTTACATAATATAAAATTACAAATAGTCAAGATCGGTTACATAATATAAAATTACAAATAGTAAAGATCGGTTACATAATATAAAATTACAAATAGTCAAGATCGGTTACATAATATAAAATTACAAATAGTAAAGATCGGTTACATAATATAAAATTACAAATAGTCAAGATCGGTTACATAATATAAAATTACAAATAATCAAGATCGGTTACATAATATAAAATTACAAATAGTCAAGATCGGTTACATAATATAAAATTACAAATAGTCAAGATCAGTTACATAATATAAAATTACAAATAGTCAAGATCGGTTACATAATATAAAATTACAAATAGTCAAGATCGGTTACATAATATATAAAATAAAGTAGAAAATTACACATAATCAAAATCAGTTACATAACATAAGGGGAATATACACACTCACACACACACACGCACAAACAAATACACAATTTATAAGACCTAAAATGCTCGAGATAAATTCGACGATTAATTCACTTGAGATATATTATACAGTTAATATACTAATAGGAGAATGCATGTGGGTTATAAAATGTTGATTAGCAAAGTCGTACTAAATGGCATACAAATACAAACGATTAAGTAATATATCAAAATAATAAAAAAAAGAAAATAAAAAAAAGAAGAAGAGAGAGGAGAAAAAAATAACAACTTGGTTATTTAAGACTATTTAGAAACTTCCGCAAGAGTCTAGTTCTGTTCATTAAAAACATTTCTAAGTAGAGTGTGCTTAAAAGATTTTAGACTCCGACTGCTCCTGATTTCCTGTGACAAGGAATTCCAGGAACGAGCTGTGTGTATTGTGAAGGAAGCAGAGTAGAGAGATGTTTGATGGAATGGAATTGATAGAACATGGTTATGCTGTGAGCGTGTATCACGGTTGTGGTGGGATGCTAAAAGTGTGAAGCGAAGAACTAGGTAAATAGGTGTGGAATTATTTAAAATCTGATACAGCAAACACAGGGTGGAAGAGAGGTTAGAGATGAATTGAATGCGAATAAGTTTTGTCAAATACGTTTTTTGATCCGTCCAATAGTTTTGAGAATGCGGAATGTAACATGGTGCAACGCTGCGAACTGTAGCAGTGCTTCTTAAGGTCATTGCTCCGCAGAAGGGGTGAGTGTAACAGCTATCATACACTCCGCAAGATTTGCGAAAGGAGAATGTAAACAAAAACGTTTCATCAGATATGTTTCGATCACATTACTGTAGATGAAAGCATAATATATTAAATCAATTAATTACGCAAATTTTTTTGTTTTTAACATTTCTTATTCCGCTATTACCACACTTTAATACCATGAAACTTATTTAATATTCACAGCATCTGTTGACATCTTTGCTTTTTACGTAAATACAAACGTTATAGTTTTGAGGAAGAAGCAATAGAAATCTAAGCAAGTAACCCGCCACTGATAGATGCTTGTGTACTGGAGTAGTAGGGAAGTTGAATAGAAGGGAGGGGGTGAAGCAAAGATAGTTTACTGCACTGCCCTGCGATGTCAATATTGCTAGTGATCAGGATTACATAGATCCCTGGAGTAGAGTAATAGATGGGTGTCAATTATCAATTGCTCCGGTCTCCCCAAATTTAAAATACGAACGTTTTGAGTATGCGTCATTATTCTTAATCAGTCTTTGATTTTAAGTAGATACATAATTAGAATATATTTTCACAATAATATATTGTCTATAGAGTGTCCGACAAGTCCCGCATCATAGGTAAATTATGTGTTCGATATGAGTGCCTCCTAGTTCTTAACATGTCTGGAGGCGAAACTTCAATGCTATTGAGACATTTTTCCTCTATCCGTGTTCGTCGATCTTGTAAATCACGGACACCTTTTCCTTCACATAACCTCCTAAGGGAGTTTAAGTCTGGCGACCTTGGAGACCATTATCTGGGTCCTCTGCATCCTATCCACAGACTATGGAAGTTCTCGTCAAGCCAATTCCGCTCACTACAAATGTCACGATATCGCCTATGGTGAAGGACTTATCGGACACTCTGTATTTATTGTTAGTCCGCTGCATTCATTATGTTAATATCACACCTAGTCATTCTTAAGTTTACGGTCACTTGTCACTGTTACAATAACAGTGACTGACTGCTTTGCAATCGGTTATTTAATGATGCCGTATGAACTGATAGGCTGTGCAGAATCGGTGGAGATAGAGGATTTGTCATTTGTAGAGTTACAGGTGAAAATCAATAATTGACGCTCTACTATTTTTGCAGGCGAGCGAGTTAAAATTTTTAAGACTCGTTATATTGTATTGTCTTTGGATTATCATTCCTCAAATTTCTTTGGACTAATGAGGTTATTATTCTGTAGGCCTACGTTAAACTACACAAATCTACACTACCTGAGCTATTACATGACATATACAACAGAAAATCAGTAATTTTGGACTAAACCACGTTTTTCCCCTGTGCTCTTCATTTGTCTCATAGCTAGGGAAAACCTTCTACGTAATTAGCCTAGCTAGAGTGATTAACATATTCTTAGATTTCTAAAAGACATATGACTCGGTTAAGAGAGAAGTTTTATATGATATTATTATTGAATTTGGTATTCCCAAGAAACTAGTTCGATTAATTAAAATGTGTCTCAGTGAAACGTACAGCAGAATCCATATAGGCCAGTTTCTGTCTGGCGGTTTTCCAATTCACTGCGGGCTAAAGCAAGGAGATGCACTATCACCTTTACTTTTTAACTTCGCTCTAGAATATGCCATTAAGAAATTTCAGGATAACAGAGAGGGTTTGGAATTGAACGGGTTACATCAGCTGCTTGTCTATGCGGATGACGTGAATATGTTAAAATCCACAAACTATTAGGGAATACATGGAAATTTTACTTGAAGCAAGTAAAGCGATAGGTTTGGAAGTAAATCCCGAAAAAAAAACAACGTATATGATTATGTCTCGTGACCAGAACATAGTACGAAATATAAATATAAAAACTGGAAATTTATCCTATGAAATGGTGAAAATATTCAAGTATCTTGGAGCAACAGTAACAAATATAAATGACACTCGGGAGGAAATTAAACGCAGAATAATTATGGGAAATGCCTGTTATTATTCGGTTGAGAAGCTTTTGTAATCATACATCTATGACGCAGTGCATGAGGGTAGGCCACTAGAGGCAACCCAAGAGGTGGAACTTAAACTGAGAGGATTCGATCCGACATCGGGATTGAGAATCCGGTGTGGCTTAGTGGATAGAGCGTCAGAACGTAGAGCTGAAAACCCGGTTTCAAATCCCGGTGCCGGAGAGAATTTTTCTCCGTTCCACTCATCTTTCATCTTTTATCATCCAGTCTGCTTTAAAAAATCTGAAAGTTAGAATTTATAAAACAGTTATATTACCGGTTGTTCTGTATGGTTGTGAAACTTGGACTCTCACTTTGAGGGAGAATTAGAGGTTAAGACTGTTTGAGAATAAGGTGCTTAGGAAAATATTTGGGGCTAAGAGGGATGAAGTTACAGGAGAACTGCACGCATTGCATTTTTCACCTAACATAATAGGAACATTAAATCCAGAAGTTTGAGATGGGCAGGGCATGTAGCACGTATGGGCGAATCCAGAAATGCATATAGAGTGTTAGTTGGGAGGCCGGAGGGAATAAAACCTTTGGGGAGGCCGAGATGTAGATGGGAGGATAATATTAAAATGGATTTGAGGGAGGTGGGATATGATGGTATGGACTGAATTAATCTTGCTCAGGATAGGGACCGATGGCGTGCTTATGTGAGGCCGGCAATGAACCCTCCGGATTCTTTAAAAGGCATAAGAGCAATTAACGGGACACACGATGCATAAAAGACAATGACAATATTACGTCAGTGAAAATGACAATCATCATCTAACCTCTATCTTTGAATAGACAATTTGGTTGTGACGTCGTCATAATGACGTAGTTGATACGGAGTTGCGGAATACACCTATGGTAACTTCCTTTCTCCTGGTTAATGCAATAATATCAACGGAAGTGATTTGTGAATGTAAGGATTGGAAGGTCGGATCAATTTACGTCACGAAAGTGTACCAGAGAAAGGGATGCACTTTCCAAATGAGACGCCCTGTCCGCTTTTAGATTGTTTGCAATGGCTCGGACCCATTAGCGTCAGTCTGGTAATGTGTTGTGTTGATTACAAGTGAACCGAACAGACCTCGTTGCTATGATACGCAAGAACGGTGATAACGATGCGTTTACTGCCTTTCAATGTAACAATTTTTAGCGGTCATCCATATTATGTAGCTACTAGATAAATAAATACTTTATGTGGGAACGTAGACGAAACGGAAGGACTTCAGATTTGGTTTTACACTGAAAAATCTACTACTGGAAAGAATGAAGAAATGAAGAAGCAGTAAGAAAGAGGACAGGTAGAAAACGGAGAGGGAGAGAGGTGTCAACAATTTATAAATGAAGGAAAAGAAAGAGTAAAAAAAAAATGGTAATTGTGAAGATAATTACAAAATATATTATTAAAGCAGATATAGCCATTGAAAAAATTAATAATAATAATAATAATAATAATAATAATAATAATAATAATAATAGTATAATAATAGTAATGATAGTAGTAATAATATTACTTACTTACTTCCTTACTTACTTACTTACATACATACTTACTTACTGGCTTTTAAGGAACCCGGAGGTTCATTGCCGCCCTCACATAAGCCCGCCATCGGTCCCTATCCTGAGCAAGATTAATCCAGTCTCTATCATCATATCCCACCTCCCTGAAATCCATTTTAATATTATCTTTCCACCTACGTCTCGGCCTCCACAAAGGTCTTTTTCCCTCCGGTCTCCCAACTAGCACTTTATATGCATTTCTGGATTCGCCCATACGTGCTACATGCCCTGCCCATCTCAAACGTCTGGATTTAATGTTCCTAATTATGTCAGGTGAAGAATACAATGCGTGCAGTTCTGTGTTGTGTAACTTTCTCCATTCTCCTGTAGCTTCATCCCTCTTAGCCCCAAATATTTTCCTAAGAGCCTTATTCTCAAACATCTTTAATCTCTGTTCCTCTCTCAAAGTGAGAGTCCAAGTTTCACAGCCATACAGAACAACCGGTAATATAACTGTTTTATAAATTCTAACTTTCAGATTTTTCGACAGCAAACTGGATGATAAAAGCTTTTCAACCGAATAATATCACCCATTTCCATATTTATTCTGCGTTCAATTTCCTCCCGAGTGTCATTTATATTTGTTACTGTTGCTCCAAGATATCTGAATTTTTCTACCTCTTGAAAGCATAAATCTCTAATTTTTATAGTTCCATTTCGTACAATATTCTGGTCACGAGAAATAATCATATACTTTGTCTTAGTCTTTTAATAATAATAATAATAATAATAATAATAATAATAATAATAATAATAATAATATTGATAATAATAATACTAATAATAATACTAATAACGATAGTAATAATTTCATTAATAGTTTTCTGCCAAGGGGCAGGTCTTTTCCCTGCAAATCCAGCATTCTCCCATCTTTCCTATTTTCTGCCTTCCTCTTAGTCTCCGCATATGATCCATATATCTTAATGTCGTCTATCATCTGATATCTTCTTCTGTCCCGAACTCTTGTCCCGTTCACCATTCCTTCCAGTGCATCCTTCAGTAGGCAGTTTCTTCTCAGCCAGTGACCCAACCAATTCCTTTTTTCTTCCTGATCAGTTTCAGCATCATTCTTTCTTCACCCACTCTTTCCAACACAGCTTCATTTGTTATTCTGTCTGTCCATTTCACACGCTCCATTCTTCTCCATATCCACATTTCAAATGCTTCTAGTTGCTTCTCTTCACCTCGTCGTAATGTCCATATTTTTACCCCCATACAATGTCACACTCCACACAAAGCACTTCACTAGTCTCTTCCTTAGTTCTTTTTTCCAGAGGTCCGCAGAAGATGCTCCTTTTTCTATTAAAAGCTTCCTTTGCCATTGCTATCCTCCTTTTGGCTTCCTGGCAGCAGCTCATGTTACTGCTTATAGTACACTCCAAGTATTTGAAGCTGTCCACTTGCTCTACTGCCTCATTTAGAATTCACACGTTTACCTTCTTTATTTTTTCCGTTAAGTATGCCTTCGTCTTACTTCATTTATCTTCACTCCATACTGCTCACTGCTGTAATTTTATAATAATAATAATAATAATAATAATAATAATAATAATAATAATAATAATAAGCTTAATAATAATAGTAATTCCTACATAATGCAACGGTTTATCATAAGTCACTGACTTACAGTAATTATCTAATTGGGAAAAATAATTACCTAAAATATAGAAGGGTGCTATAAAACTGTACTTATTTACAAATGGCTTTTAAGGAACCCGAAGGTTCATTGCCGCCCTCACATAAGCCCGCCATCGGTCCCTATCCTGAGCAAGATTAATCCAGTCTCGACCATCATACCCCACCTCCCTCAAATCCATTTTAATATTAACCTCCCATCTACGTCTCGGCCTCCCTAAAGGTCTTTTTCCCTCCGGTCTCCCAACTAACACTCTATATGCATTTCTGAATTCGCCCATACGTGCTACATGCCCTACCCATCTCAAACGTCTGGATTTAATAAATAAATTTATTATACATAAAAACTTGACAGTAGAGTCATAATTGCTCAACACGTTTACGCTCTCGGGTTATTTTGATATTTAGATTTTTAAGGAATCGATTCTTATTGGCTAGAATTGTGAATGTGGTTGAAAGTGTAATGAATTTAATGCAATGTAGCCTATGTGTACTATTAAATCTATGTTTCTACATACATTTCTATGAAACGTTTCGCGTTTCCAAGCAAGGAAATATTAATTTGTTAGTACACATGAAATTGAAAAAAAAAAAAAAAAAAAAAAAACCTGCGTTTCAGCTGAAGGAAACATGATTTTTGCATTGCTATGGAAACGTTAATAAAATCTAGAATTCCAACCTATTCCTCTAAACGTTTCAGACAGTATCAAATTCATGAGTCTACACAACTTTCTATCAAAAGTTCCAGGTTTCGATGCAAAGAAACAAAAATTTTATTAGTACAGTTTTCATGAGAATCTAACAATTCAAAACCTTAATAGAATCTGTAATTTCATAAGGACTTTTCTAATTCTTTAAAGAAATGTTAAATTCATGTTTCTGCACACGATTTTGTCAAAGTTTTCGTTGTTCGACGCAAAGAAAGAAAACTGTGAAAGTTTAGGTTTCTCGAGATTCTCAATAATGAAAACATGGATAAAAATGACAAATTCGAACCCATTCTTCTGTTTTCTTCATAATTATTGTTTTTCCTTTCTGTTTTCATTGAATGTATACCTTTGTCAACAAACACACATTCAAAGTCTACAGAAAACCCACAACAACAACACACATTCACAACACATCCAACCACCCCACACAACACAAACAAGCTGCATTCCGAACAATGGTACACAGACTACTCAACATACCAATGAACCAACAGGATTACAACGAAGAGCTAAACACAATCAAATACATAGCACAAGAAAACGGATACAACCCCAACATAATAGACAACATAATACGAAAGACAAAACATAATCACAAAAAACGCAAGAATACAACACAAACACAAGAACACAAAAAATGCATCACACTAACATACGAAAACAAAAACACACACAAAATTGCAACCTCATTCAAGAAATTAAATTACAACATCGCACACAGAACAAATAACACTCTACAAAAACATCTCAACACACAAACAACACAAACAAACAAATACAACCACACAGGCGCATACAAACTCAAATGTAACACCTGCAACAACTTCTACATAGGACAGACAGGCAGATCATTTCAAACACATTACAAAGAACACATCACAGCCATAACAAAATTACAAAACACTTCCACATATGCAGAACACATCACAAATGTCAACCACACCTACAGAGACATCAACAGAAACATGGAAATTCTACACATCCAACCAAAAATCCAGAAACTAAACACATTAGAACAATACGAAATATACAAACACACAAAAACACAACCCAATGAAATTCTGAACACACAACCCAATTTCAGGACACACATACTGTTTGACTCTACACTATACCACACAAATACAACCCCACAGGAAACAGAACAAAAGGCGCCAAGACCAGCAACGACCAGTTCTGATGATGGCCAATAGTAGGCCGCAACATGTTAACAGGGTAACATAAAATTTAACACATGAAAGATGTATAATACGTTTTTCAACGTGATATAGTGTTAAAAGTTGTGTAATCAAGATGTAGTCCTAAGATGTTGATAAAGCGTCGTAAAATAACGTACTAAAATAAAAAAAAATGAAGATATGGAATGTATACCATATACTTATACAGGTGTTGATAATGAAATTACTTTCTTTAATCTGAATTGGTTTGTGTGAGAGCTGTTAGTGTGTGTCATGCAAGAAAGTAAGACTATCCCTCTAGCAAACACCATATCAATGCAAGAGTCTGATCTATTGATAAGTAAGTGACGTCGACGTTGTGACTCATTGCCGTTGTAATCAACCGATTACAGATGTTGAAATTTTGTAATATTTTGTTCATTAGGCAAATCGAGCATTGAGGTTTCACGTTCAAAGAGACTTCGCAGTGGACGATAGATACAACGAGACCAATAATTATCATCCCCGCTCTGAGAAATGCTCGATGAACATCTTTACTTCATTCTTGAAGTGCGTCACAAAGATTCAGGCACTGTTCACTTCAAACGCAAAACACATCGTAATTTTTCTAACCTAACCTTGAACTTATTCATTCTTGGTCACTTTTACTATCAATTATTTAATTTACGTCGCTTTATCAACTTCCAAGGTTATCTAAATAGCGTCTAAATTAGATTGTGATAATGCCAGCGAAATGAATCCGGAGTCTAGGGCCGAAAGTTACCAGAAATTTTGTTCTTAATGGGTTGAAGAAAAACCCCGGATAAAATCTCAACCAGGATTTGAACCCGAGCCCACGGTCAAGAATTCCTCAAGGATCAATATTAGGTCCCCTACTTTTTCTAGTGTTTATAAATGATCTTGCCCCCCTAATAAAATGTGTAGGTCATCCCATATTATTTGCAGATGACACAAGTATAGTAATTACAGCCAATAACTCCAACACATTCCAATCTTCAACAGAGGAAATTCTCTTCAAAATATGTGACTGGTTCTCAGTCAATAAATTAGTATTAAATTGTAACAAAACTAACATAATTCAATTTAAATCCTGTCCAAATTCAATGTCGCAAATTTCTAGCGCAATAATTAATAATAGATCACTATTAGAAACAACAACAACCAAATTTCTTGGCTTAAAATCGATAATGTGTTAAATTGGAAAAATCATATTAAAGAAATTACCCCCAAACTAAATTCAGCTTGTTTTGCTATTAGATCTATGCAAAAGATAGTAAATATCAATACCTTAAAAACAATATACTTTGCATACTTCCACTCGGTAAATGAGTTTTGGAATAATATTCTGGGGAAATTCCACAGATAGTAACAATATATTTCTATTACAAAAAGAGTAATTAGAATAATAGTAGGTGCCAAATCTAGGGAATCGTGTAGGACTGTTTTCAAAAAACTACGAATAATGCCCATGGCTTGTCAGTATAATCTTTTCATTAATAATCTTCCTCGTATGTAATCGTGAAAACTTTGTAACTAATTCAACAGTTCATGGCATAAATACACGTAAAAAATGACTTTCATACTCCATCGGCAAGTATATCGTGCTATCAAAAAGGAGTGCGTTATATGGCAGTAAAAATTTTTAATAATCTCCCTATCGATATAAAAAATGAAACTCAAAACATAAGTTAAGATTATTTAGGGCCAAATTAAAGAAGTACCTAATTTCTCACGCCTTCTATTCTGTAGGTGAATTCATGACATTCAATAACACTTCATGAAATTGATACTAAAACTTTGTGTTGTACTAGTAGACTATATTGTAAATCTCGTCTGTATATATTTCATCTAGACTGTGACTATAAATTAAGACTTTATAATAGTATTAATTTTTTGACTTGTTCCATATTCTAGCTGTAAGCATGTATGAATACCATGGAATGTTAATAAATACGATACAATAACCGTTACTCCACAGCGGTGGCCTCAAGTTAAGAAAAACATAAGTGTGAATAAGCATATTTTTCTCAGGTGGCCACAGTTTGTATCAATCCTGCCGTCTGACGCATTCAGCAAATGTGCGTCACGTGCTTCTTCACAAGTTTTTGCACCTCGACAGTGTTGCCATACTTGCACAGTTCTTTCTGCTTCCACCAGTTGGCCCCGGTGGTAATTCATCTTCCCGGCTCCTCTTCCAGGCGTCGTTAGCTCGACTCTTATGCGGTTCTTTTTTTTTCCTTCCCTCCGTGTGACGACGCTTCCAATATCGACTTCCACGTTATCAATGACCCCAGTCTTTTTACATGCCACTACAACCCCAAACGACTTTATTCGATTTCATTTTGAATCGCACATTCACTCTGGATTTGATAAAAAAAGACGTTTGAGAACGTCTGTTACGTGCAGTGGTCCTTGGATCGGAACTTCTTATTGAAATACTGCGACTGACGATAGAAACTTAATTGACTGGGGATTGAAGCAAGAAAGTCTAGGCTACGATTTAAGATAAGACAGGAAGAGGATGGGCATAGAAAGAAGAGAGAAAGAGGAGAGAGAAAAATGAAAGAAAAGAAAATACTGAGGAAATAAAAGAGAAAACGTCGGGATGAGACAGCCAGAAAAGTTAGAAAGGAAGAAGCTGGGAAATGATCAGCTTCATTAAATGTTAATATTGTAGGAATACTGATCGCTGTTACATTTGATTATACTGTTTTTTTATCAACATTAAGTGCGGGTTTATTTGCTCTAAACAATTCATTATATTCAGCGCTTATAAGTGTTCCTAAAGTGACCGTATTGTTTACTTGAGATAATAACACTTGTATCATCTATAAATAACATTAACTGACATTAATTTTATTTGTGGTTGAGATTACATAAGTAATAGTGTAGAAAAAAATATGGACCTAAAATTGATCCTTGGGGAACTCCATGTTTAATATTTCTAAATTCTGTTTGAGTAACTTTGTGGCAATTAATTTTATATATGATTATGTCTCCTGACCAGAATATTGTACGAAATGGAACTATAAAAATTGGAGATTTATCCTTCGAAGAGCTGGAAAAATTCAAATATCTTGGAGCAACAGTAACAAATATAAATGATACTCGGGAGGAAATTAAACGCAGAATAAATATGGGAAATGCCTGTTATTATTCGGTTGAGAAGCTTTTGTCATCTAGTCTGCTGTCAAAAAATCTGAAAGTTAGAATTTATAAAACAGTTATATTACCGGTTGTTCTTTATGGTTGTGAAACTTGGACTCTCACTTTGAGAGAGGAACATAGGTTAAGGATGTTTGAGAATAAGGTGCTTAGGAAAATATTTGGGGCTAAGAGGGATGAAGTTACAAGAGAATGGAGAAAGTTACACAACACAGAACTGCATGCATTGTATTCTTCACCTGACATAATTAGGAACATTAAATGGGTAGGGCATGTAGCACGTATGGACGAATCCAGAAATGCATATAGAGTGTTAGTTGGGAGGCCGGCGGGAAAAAGACCTTTGGGGAGGCCGAGACGTAGATGGGAAGATAATTAAAATGGGTTTGAGGGAGGTGGGATATGATGATAGAGACTGGATTAATCTTGCTCAGGATAGGGACCAATGGAGGGCTTATGTGAGGGCGGCAATGAACCTCCGGGTTCCTTAAGAGCCAGTAAGTAAGTAAATATTTATTTCCACTTTTTATTTCCTATTTGTTAAGTAATCGAGCGTGAGTTCTAATCATATTTAATACCTCAAAACTTTAATTTGTTTGTCAGTATATTATGATGTGCACAGTCAAATGCATTATCTAAATCATAAAATATTTCTCCAACATGTAATTTCAAGTTTACAGAATTCACTACTTCATGCAGGAACCTAAAAGCTGTTCTTTTTGTTCTCTAAATCCAAAGTGCTCTAAAACTAATACCAATATTGGATTCCAAATAATGAAATGGGAAATGGAAGGAGAAATATTGAAAACATACACGAAAACATGTTCTTGCAAGGGAGTTTGGGTCTGAGAAAAAAATTATTATGTGGGCACCAAGCCTATTGGTCACTTGTCCTACTCGGAGTGAGTAATATCTGTTATACTAAACTTTCTGAAACGCTTTTTAAAAATGTTGTTAACCTTCAAATAATCGTAAAACAAACTGAGTAATAAAGTTCAAGTATTAGTTTATTAAAAAGTAGCAATGAAATGATAATGGGCCCTATTCATAAACATTCTTAGCGCGGGCTTCCGGTGGATGATCAGCGAACTAATGTTTTCCGTATTCATAAACCAGTGATAGCGATATGTTATGATATGAATCCCATACAAGTAACCAGTCGATAGTTTAGCACACTCTTAGCGCGGGCTAGCGAAATGTTCATGAATAGCACCCAATGTGTTTACAATATTTAAACTGCAGAAATTCCAATATCAGCGCTAATGTAAAAGTCGCTTTTGAGAAAAGTTAGACAGAAATTTTAAAATTGTTAGAATCGAACGTATAATTTTTTGATAATGATTTATCTTATACTAAGGGGTTAGTATATTAATAGAAAAATAGAGATTTTATAATGTGTGACGTTTAAGGACAGCCATGTACGCCCTTATTGCACACAGTTCCAATTATGACGATGAAATGGTGAACTGTCAGTAAAATCTTTGGGTGCTATTCATAGACATTTCGCTAGCCCGCGCTACGAGCGTGCTAAACTAGCCCCGGCTAGTTACTGGTTACTTGTACAGGATTCATATCATATCATATCGCTGACACTGGTTTATGAATACGAAAAATGTTAGTTCGCTGATCATCCACCGGAAGCCCGCGCTAAGAATATCTATGAATACGGCCCTTTAATTTTAGGGGGTTATTCTTTGAGATATGTCAAACAAAAAAGTTTAATGTAATTTTGCTCGTTTTTGCTTCCTTTTCGAGATAAAAATGGTTTTATGTGAAACATTTCATAGCGTGTTTTGGGAAAGCCATTGATTTAATTCCCAATACGCTCAGTCAGTTTAAGAGAGCAGTGTAGCATGATAATAAATGATTAAAATAATTTGTGTTTTTTTCCTTTAAATGTGCAGAAATTTGATCTGAAGAAATGTAAGATTTTAGAATTCTTTTTCAGAACGAAAAGTTGCATTTGTTCGGATCAAATTTCTTCACATTTAAAATTCTTTCAATCGTTTGTTGTCATAATGTACTGCTGTCTTAATTAATTCAGTACTTACTTACTTACTTACTTAGGGGAGAGTCGGGTAGTATCGGACATCGGGTAATATCGGACAGTGCGTTTCTTTCATCTACCACCATATGGTAGTACCTGAATGACATGATTACGATTCTCTATGCGACATCACAGAAACGTAACCATGTCAATCAGGTACTATCATCGTGTGGTAGATGAAAGAAACTCACTGTCCGATATTACCCGATGTCCGATACTACCCGACTCTCCCCTACTGCCTTTTAAGGAACCCGGAGGTTCATTGTCGCCCTCACATAAGCCCGCCATTGGTTCCTATTCTGAGCAAGATTAATCCAGTCTCTACCATCATATCCCACCTCACTCAAATCCATTTTAATTTTATCTTCCCATCTACGTCTCGGCCTCCCCAAAGGTCTTTTTCCTTCCGGCCTCCCAACTAACACTCTATATGCATTTCTGGATTCGCCCATACGTGCTGACTGCCTTTAAGAGGTGGTCCTCCACCTTGGGGGTTGAGCGAAGGGCTAACAACCCTTGTTACGAAACCTAACAATAAGCCTCGGAATGGGACTGATTCTCCGGCACGACCACAGCAAAGGAATAAGGTTATAAGATTTGGTACATGGAACGTAACTAGTCTTTATAGAATAGGAGGGGTAACATTAGTAGCTAAAGAACTAGCTAGATATAGAACAGACTTCGTGGGAGTACAAGAAGTTAGGTTAGATGAGAACGGCATATCACAAATAGGAGATTACTTGTTGTATTATGGGGAAGGAAACAATAATCACCAATTAGGAACAGGATTCTTTGTTCATAAAAGAATAAAATCAGCAGTAACAAAGGTCGAATTTATCAATGACAGGTTATCGTATTTAGTACTTAAGGGTAGATGGTGCGATATCGTAGTTATAAATGCTCACGCCCCTACAGAACACTCTTTGTCTTTACTCTTTCGAATTCTGCACACCTCAACACCAAATTACCTTTCGTCTCGTTTCTCTTATCTATACTCTAACCATGACGTAAATACCAGATCACTTATCTGTGGCGCGTTAAGTATACCTCTTCATAGAACATCTCGTTATTCATCATCTTTTACAATATCCACCTCGCGTCAATGGAATTCCTTGTCACAAAGTATTAGGGGCTGCAAGACAATAAACACCTTTAAGAACAGCTTAAAAGATAACCTTATTAGCATTTCACTCCAATCATACTGATTTAAACTATCACTGACTACATTGTTACTTCTTTCTTTAGACATCATCCTGATAGTGCTGTATTTTCAAAATTGTCTCATAATAATCTCTTTCTATTATCTAATATTATTTGAAATATATTAACATTCTATGTATTTTAGTTTAATTCTGCTACACAGTTTATTTCAGTGTTTAAATAATAGTTCATAGTATTTTGTTGTTTAATTCGTAAATAACTCTTGTATACATGTAACTCTCATCTAAATCAAATTGTTGAATTCTTTATAAGTTCATGCATATGTATATACACTTTTTGCTGGTTGAGTGGAAGAGAAGGCCTTACGGTCTTAACTCTGCCAGCTAAAATAAATCATTATTATTATTGTTATTATTATTATTATTATTATTATTACAGAAGAGAAAGACGACCACATGAAAGAAAAAATTAATTCAGTAGTTTTTCCAAAATATGTTACGAAATGTTTCATATAAAATAATTTTTATCTCGAAAAGGAAGCAAAAACAAGAAAAATTCTATTAAATTTTTGTTAGGATTACCTCAAAGAATAACCCCTTGAAATTAATGATATTACTTATGGATCGCTCTGTAAACCCATAGAAAGGACTTACAATAAACAGTGAAACAAAATTTGTTACGTCAGTGGGAGACTCAGTGGTGATCTCAAAGGCGATAACTTGTAGAATCAGAACGCAATTTAAGCATTCATATTAGGACTATTTGTCCCCAATAAAACAAAAACTGATTTAGCCTACATGTATTGGAGAGAGTACACCGCACTTTATTCGCTGCAAAGTGTTTGATCCGATTGCAGTATTTGAATCGCTTCGTTCGATGTTTGGGAATCACCGTGTTACGTAATTTTTGGAATTTTTCCCCCAGCTGGGCTTCACGGTGAGAGATCTCAGGTTCAATTTGGGCCATAAAACTGTTTACAGAGTCCTTGGGGCACGGAAGGCAGTGTGACGTAACTCGGGAGTAGACCCCAGGTCCTCAGGAAGCTTGCGGCTAGTTAGCTGCAAATTATCCGGAAAGCCAGAGCGGAGCGAGGCCTCGCCATGGACACATCCGCCTGGACCATCCTCTGGGTCACCCTGCAAGGTAGGCCATGACTGTCGCCATGGATACAGCTTGTGAGCAGTCTCTTGTCTCTGGAAATAAATTAAACAGTGCCGTGTAAATGTTATACCACGCATAGTTGAGAAAAGCTGCTTTGTGTTAATTTAACAGTGGATCTTGTGGCATGCATTTCTTGTACTTATAGAAATTAAACAGAAATCAGGCAATATCTTTATTATTAAGAACGTTAGAATGTTATGCTCTCAATTTTAACGTATATGTACTCCTATCTTTCTATTTATATGGATACCTATGCTTTATTGAGTTTGGCATGTAAAAAACCTTAAAATCTCTCATATATACATGTATATAAATCTCTCAAGTATAAAATGCTACCACCATCAGACAATATGTTATAAAGTTGTATACTTTGTTTTAAGAATAATAGATTTTTTAGGCTTCATGAAAGGAAATTGAACATGATGTCTGGTAGCGTGCCCGTGGTAATCTTTATGTAAGGAATCGGAAATTAATTTCTTGTATCATATAACAAGCACCATAAATGTACAAAGATGGAATGCATTCTAATAAACAATGGCTTACAGTGTGCTACTTCTGAAATTCTAACAACCTTCTTTTCTCATATAAAATTTCATTAAAGCGGGTACAATTTTTCCAGAATCAAATATAATTTAAATGATAACGGAATATTGCATATACATTTTAACCGACATATTTTGTACAAGCTTCAAGAACGTATAGTTGTTTGGTGACTTACTGGATAACTCTTTAATATGTTTGTTCTAGTTTAAACTTACTATCAAAAGTAAGACCAACTTCTTTCATTCCCCATTAGACAAATTGTTGTGATGATACAAACATTTTTGAAATCTTGACAGAAGACATATTTATTTATTTATTTGTTTAACCAGGTAGAGATAAGGCCATCAGGCCTTCTCTTCCCCTCTGCCAGGGGATTACATCTACAATATTAAGAATACAATTACAATTAATATTAAATTTACAAATACAATAAAAATCAAAGTACTAAAAGATTAACTGATTAATAAAAGCTAGACAGTTTATTGTAAAAGTTAAGAAGATACAAGCATTTCTTTTATTAATTGAGTAAAATTAAGCCTACTCTACGCAGTAAGAAAATGCTTAATAAGTTTGCTTTTGAACGCTACTAAATTCCGACAGTCTCTGATGTCACATTCCTTGTGAAAACGGACAGAAAAAAATTAAACATTGAAGTAATATACTGGGGCATTCCAAAGTAATGGCAACATAGTTACTGTTTCACACTAAATTTATTTAGATTACTTTTGGCATTACATACTTCAAATATAGTCTGTTGGCATGTCAACAATATGTTGCGAAATTCTTAAAAGACGGCGGACTCCATCTGCAGCAGCATTTCTGGATATCTCTCTCACTGATCAACCTAAAGCTGTTCGGATGTCAACTCTTGATTGAAAGCGAATGCCTCGCTTCCACCCAACTTGCAATAGTTCAGTATGGTCTTGTCTACCACAGGCTTCTTGTAATGCCCTAATCAGAGTGCTGCATTGGAGTTAAATCGATCGCTTGAACTCGGTCGAATGTCGCACCCTCGAGTGAGATAAGATAGGTCGTGATACGCTCGTAATAAATAGAACTTCAGTACAAGGTCATCTCACCGACAAGTCTTATCTTGTATGGAAGGCGACAGACAAGATACACATATGTTTTGCTCACACGGTAAAAATAAGGCTTTATTTTCTGCGTTTATGACAAACGTTTAATGGAACAGTCAATGGAACGTACCAAAACAGGAACATGAAGTTATAAATAAAATAGTATGAAAAACTTCGATATACAGTTATTATTGCTAATTAATAATTATTCAATATTTGATTTACCACATATATAATATGATAGGTCCATACATAGTGTTCCGCCTATATACTGCAACAATGTAGAAACGTTTTACAAAATATTATTGATATAGCAGTAGATTAATAACAATATTAGTAAAGAGATAACGTCACAGAAAATATAATAAAACGAATAATCATGCTGCACAACTGTTACAGACGTAAAGATTGATACACGAATTATTAGAGATGATTATTATTATTATTATTATTATTATTATTATTATTATTATTATTATTATTATTATTATTATTATTAAAACAAAGTAGTGTAGAAAGCAGACAGACATATACGCCTACACGTCTGTAAAATAATGTAATATTTTTGTTAAGTGCATTTTATGAGTTTTACTGGTGTTCCTATCCTTTTTGTGAAATAGTCCTCAAGAAAGCCATTCTGGGCCCCTCTCGCAGCTGTACAATTTATCATTAGTCTCTGACACCCTCGTGGTATCACCTGTGATAAGCTCCTTTGCCTGAACCCTCGATTGAACTCTTGACCTTACGGTTTGTTTCTACAAACTGGAATATCTGCTTCTGATTATAGCTCAATAAATCATGTTATAAGTGGAGAGGCAGTAACCCCCACCCCTGACACATTATTCCAGAGCACAATTATTATCAATGGCCTCCTGCAAATTGCCAAGGAGGGCAGCGCAAGTTGCCCCGTAATCCAGTTAGTGTTTTGAAACTGGGGGTTAATTAATGCCCCGGTAAACAGAAGCTGAATTTACTGAGAATATTGCTTGTAAATTGACTGTTTGTGTGGTCAACGCCTTAGAACACCTGCTGATTTACTGTGCGTCCCACTACATCATACTGTGCCCGCCTACCTGCGTTACGAGCAAGGAGTTCAATTCGGCATTTAAACTACAGTTAACTGTCTACCATACTATATGGATGTAACTTCAAATACGTGAAATTCTAACCTGAATCACCGTGAAGAACTTGTGTAGCTAGCTTAAGGCAATAAAAATTAATGAGTGAATAATTAAATGGATAAATGAATGAATGATTGAATTAATAAATAGATAGATAAATAAATACATAATTAAATAAAAATAAATAAGTAGATAAATAAATAAATGAAAAAAATAAACAAGTAGATAAGTAGTAGCAGTAGCTAGGACAGGAGATAATGGGGTAGGGTGGCCAGTTTCTTTCTCCCTCCATTGCATATATCGCTGCACAGATACATGTTCCACTAATTAGACTTCAGACGTAGGCTATACAAACAATTAGAAAAACGTTTTGTTGCACAGATAAGTACTTTATAAGTCCCAGAAAGGAGGCAGTGCGCATGATCAAAGGACAAGCGCCCTGGTTCATAAGAGAAGGACTAGTTGTTGAAGTAATACAATTAGTTTTGTTTCCTTGTACTGTATGTCCGATCATACGCACTGTCTCCTTTCTGGGATTTATAAAGTACGTATCTGTGTGACAAATCTTTTTTATAACACTGTACATATCAGCCAGCGCCTCAGTTAGAAGTTCTACATAAATCGATAAATAAATAACAAACGATTGAATGAATAAATAAATCAGCAAATAAATAAATCAGAAAATAAATAAATAAATAAATAAATAAATAAATAAATAAACAAATAAATAAACGATTGAATGAATGAATGAGTAAATAAATAAATACATCCGAAAATAAAAATTAAATAAATAAGCCAATAAATTAATTAAAAATCAGGAAATAAATAAATAAATAAATAAATAAATAAATAAATAAATAAATAAATAAATAAATAAATAAATAAATAAGCAAAAAGCAAATAAATTAATGGAAAATCAGCAAGTAAATAAATGAATTAATTAAGTTAATAAACATAAATAAACAAATAGACAAATTAATTAATTAGCAAATCAGCAAATAAATAAATCACAAAATAAATAAATAATTAAATAAATAAATAATTAAATAAATAAATAAGCAAATTAATTAATTAATAAATCAGCAAATAAATAAATAAATTCGCAAATTAATTAATTAGTAAATCAGCAAATAAATAATTATGTATATAAAAATAGGCAAACTAATTAATTAGGAAATCAGCAAATAAATAAATAAATAGGTAAATTAATTAATTAGTAAATCAGCAAATAAATAAATAAATAGGTAAATTAATTAATTAGTAAATCAGCAAATAAATAAATAAATAGGCAAATTAATTAATTAGTAAATCAGCAAATAAATAAATAAATAGGTAAATTAATTAATTAGTAAATCAGCAAATAAATAAATAAATAAATAGGCAAATTAATTAATTAGTAAATCAGCAAATAAATAAATAAATAGGTAAATTAATTAATTAGGAAATCAGCAAATAAATAAATAAATAGGCAAATTAATTAATTAGTAAATCAGCAAATAAATAAATAAATAGGTAAATTAATTAATTAGTAAATCAGCAAATAAATAAATAAATAGGTAAATTAATTAATTAGTAAATCAGCAAATAAATAAATAAATAAATTCGCAAATTAATTAATTAGTAAATCAGCAAATAAATAATTATGTATATAAAAATAGGTAAATTAATTAATTAGTAAATCAGCAAATAAATAAATAAATAGGTAAATTAATTAATTAGGAATTCAGCAAATAAATAAATAAATAGGTAAATTAATTAATTACTAATCAGCAAATAAATAAATAAATAAATAGGCAAATTAATTAATTAGGAAATCAGCAAATAAATAAATAAATAGGTAAATTAATTAATTAGTAAATCAGCAAATAAATAAATAAATAAATAGGCAAATTAATTAATTAGTAAATCAGCAAATAAATAAATAAATAGGCAAATTAATTAATTAGTAAATCAGCAAATAAATAAATAAATAGGCAAATTAATTAATTAGTAAATCAGCAAATAAATAAATAAATAGGCAAATTAATTAATTAGTAAATCAGCAAATAAATAAATAAATAGGCAAATTAATTAATTAGTAAATCAGCAAATAAATAAATAAATAGGTAAATTAATTAATTAGTAAATCAGCAAATAAATAAATAAATAGGCAAATTAATTAATTAGTAAATCAGCAAATAAATAAATAAATAAATAAATAGGCAAATTAATTAATTAGTAAATCAGCAAATAAATAAATAAATAGGTAAATTAATTAATTAGTAAATCAGCAAATAAATAAATAAATAAATAAATAAATTAAATTAATTAGTAAATCAGCAAATAAATAAATAAATAGGTAAATTAATTAATTAGTAAATCAATAAATAAATAAATAAATAGGTAAATTAATTAATTAGTAAATCAGCAAATCAATAAATAAATATTAATTAATTAGGAAATCAGCAAATAAATAAATAAATAGGTAAATTAATTAATTAGTAAATCAGCAAATAAATAAATAAATTTAATTAATTAGTAAATCATAAATAAATAAATAGGTAAATTAATTAATTAGTAAATCAGCAAATAAATAAATAAATAGGTAAATTAATTAATTAGTAAATCAGCAAATAAATAAATAAATAGGTAAATTAATTAATTAGTAAATCAGCAAATAAATAAATAAATAGGCAAATTAATTAATTAGTAAATCAGCAAATAAATAAATAAATAGGTAAATTAATTAATTAGTAAATCAGCAAATAAATAAATAAATAGGCAAATTAATTAATTAGTAAATCAGCAAATAAATAAATAAATAGGCAAATTAATTAATTAGTAAATCAGCAAATAAATAAATAAATAGGTAAATTAATTATTAGTAAATCAGCAAATAAATAAATAAATAGGTAAATTAATTAATTAGTAAATCAGCAAATAAATAAATAAATAGGTAAATTAATTAATTAGTAAATCAGCAAATAAATAAATAAATTAATTAGTAAATTAATTAATTAGTAAATAAATAAATAGGTAAATTAATTAATTAGCAAATAAATAAATAAATAGGCAAATTAATTAATTAGTAAATCAGCAAATAAATAAATAAATAGGTAAATTAATTAATTAGTAAATCAGCAAATAAATAAATAAATAGGTAAATTAATTAATTAGTAAATCAGCAAATAAATAAATAAATAGGTAAATTAATTAATTAGTAAATCAGCAAATAAATAAATAAATAGGTAAATTAATTAATTAGTAAATCAGCAAATAAATAAATAAATAGGTAAATTAATTAATTAGTAAATCAGCAAATAAATAAATAAATAAATTAATTAATTAGTAAATCAGCAAATAAATAAATAAATAGGTAAATTAATTAATTAGTAAATCAAAATAAATAAATAAATAGGTAAATTAATTAATTAGTAAATCAGCAAATAAAAAATAAATAGGTAAATTAATTAATTAATAAATCAGCAAATAAATAAATAAATAGGTAAATTAATTAATTAGTAAATCAGCAAATAAATAAATAAATAGGTAAATTAATTAATTAGTAAATCAGCAAATAAATAAATAAATAGGTAAATTAATTAATTAGTAAATCAGCAAATAAATAAATAAATAGGCAAATTAATTAATTAGTAAATCAGCAAATAAATAAATAAATAGGCAAATTAATTAATTAGTAAATCAGCAAATAAATAAATAAATAGGTAAATTAATTAATTACTAAAATCAGCAAATAAATAAATAAATAGGTAAATTAATTAATTAGGAAATCAGCAAATAAATAAATAAATAAATAGGTAAATTAATTAATTAGTAAATCAGCAAATAAATAAATAAATAAATAGGTAAATTAATTAATTAGGAAATCAGCAAATAAATAAATAAATAGGTAAATTAATTAATTAGTAAATCAGCAAATCAATAAATAAAATTCGCAAATTAATTAATTAGTAAATCAGCAAATAAATAATTATGTATATAAAAATAGGTAAATTAATTAATTAGTAAATCAGCAAATAAATAAATAAATAGGTAAATTAATTAATTAGTAAATCAGCAAATAAATAAATAAATAGGTAAATTAAAAAATTAGGAAATCAGCAAATAAATAAATAAATAGGTAAATTAATTAATTAGTAAATCAGCAAATAAATAAATAAATAGGTAAATTAATTAATTAGTAAATCAGCAAATAAATAAATAAATAGGTAAATTAATTAATTAGTAAATCAGCAAATAAATAAATAAATAGGCAAATTAATTATTTAGTAAATCAGCAAATAAATAAATAAATAGGTAAATTAATTAATTAGTAAATCAGCAAATAAATAAATAAATAGGTAAATTAATTAATTAGGAAATCAGCAAATAAATAAATAAATAGGTAAATTAATTAATTAGTAAATCAGCAAATAAATAAATAAATAGGCAAATTAATTAATTAGTAAATCAGGAAATAAATAAATAAATAGGTAAATTAATTAATTAGTAAATCAGCAAATAAATAAATAAATAGGTAAATTAATTAATTAGGAAATCAGCAAATAAATAAATAAGTAGGTAAATTAATTAATTAGTAAATCAGCAAATAAATAAATAAATAGGCAAATTAATTAATTAGTAAATCAGCAAATAAATAATTATGTATATAAAAATAGGTAAATTAATTAATTAGTAAATCAGCAAATAAATAAATAAATAGGTAAATTAATTAATTAGTAAATCAGCAAATAAATAAATAAATAGGTAAATTAATTAATTAGGAAATCAGCAAATAAATAAATAAATAGGCAAATTAATTAATTAGTAAATCAGCAAATAAATAAATAAATAGGTAAATTAATTAGTAAATCAACAAATAAATAAATAAATAGGTAAATTAATTAATTAGTAAATCAGCAAATAAATAAATAAATAGGTAAATTAATTAGTAAATCAACAAATAAATAAATAAATAGGTAAATTAATTAATTAGTAAATCAGCAAATAAATAAATAAATAGGATAATTAATTAATTAGTAAATAAATAAATAAATAAATAAATAAATAAATAAATAAATAAATAAATAAATAAATAAATAGGCAAATTAATTAATTAGTAAATCAGAAATAAATAGGTAAATTAATTAATTAGTAAATCAACAAATAAATAGATAAATAAATAGGCTAATTAATTAATTAGTAAATCAGAAATAAATTAATAAATAATTAAAGAAATAAATAGGCAAATTATTGAATTAGTAAATCATAAAATAAATAAATAAGCAAATAAATAAATAACTCATTACTCTATATACAAAGAAATTAATACAATCCTACAATGTGTAAAAATATACTATGAGATAAGCTAATTATTGTATTAATTAAACCAGAGCTAAACTAAGTGTTATTATAGTAGCCACGTTCAATTAGTAGGCTAGCGGTGTCAAAGAGGACGGAAGCTTTGTAGTTTCAATAATTTTAATTATGTCCCTGTCCATTGTCGTTGTCAAGTCTTTTGAAGGCCGCTTCAATACTCCAAGCGGAGTTGCAAATTTTAGCAGTGTGTCTTGTTCTAGTTCACAGTGAAAATTAATTATATTACAGTTCAGTGTATAATAAAAATGTGGAGGCCATGGGAAGCGAGTGAAGTGTCGGAACCGATACCCATGAACGTCAATAACGACGATGGTAATAATAATAATAATAATAATAATAATAATAATAATAATAATAATAATAATAATAATAATAATAATAATAATAATATATCAGAGTTAAATAACAATTCAAATTCAAAAGCTAGACCAAAATTACGTAAGCAGTGTCAAACGTCTGTGTGCAATGCTCACACGTATGTTCTGAAAAACAATTTAGGTCAAGGAAAAATTTCGGAGACATCTAAAATTCTTAAATTAAATAGAAATACTGTAAGTAAAATTGTAAAAAGGGACCTAAGACACCTAAAAAGGTGGACGCAAAGTCACAAAATTTAATAAAGTGGATGGTTTTACGTGTGATTACATTCGCCGTGAAATATATAGTTCTGACAATAAGGGCCAATCCTTAACAATAAAACAATTATTACAAAAAGTCAAACTTTCCGGATTTCCTTATGGAGAAACATTTAATTATTTCTTTAAATAATTAATTTAAAATAAATAATCTAAATAATATAAATAATCTTCAAATTAACTCATGCTTTGAGCAATTAAGCCTAGCCCATATCCATGTTATATTAATATATAGCAGCAACAAACAAGACGTGACAACGTCGCATTTTCATTTTATTATCGGTACATGCAATAAAGACCTACAAATCTTAAAAGGAATGCCGCTGCCTAATAATTGAACGAGGCAACAATACAGATAAAGTCTCTGGAAACAATGTCCGAATATACAGAGTGTTTCAAAAATACGGGGCATAATTTCAGGTATGTATTTCCCACATGTAGACAATCAAAATAGTTCATTACAACATGTGTCCGGAAATGCTTTATTTCCGAGTTATGGCCTTCACAACATTGAAATTCACCGGAACGTTTTTCTTTCCGCAGGTCGTTGCCGTCAAAGGCGACATTAAGAGGGCACTCTGACAGTTCATTCCGAGGCGAAGGTTACATTCAGTGTTGTGTAGGCGTTAGACTGTGCGACATGTCTTCAAATCAAGAGCTGGCAGAGATACACTTCATGTACGGTAAGGCGGACGGCAATGCTGCGCTGGCTCGTCGTTTGTACCAGGAGAGGTACCCACAGCGACAATGTCCAGATCGGAAGACATTTGTACGTCTCCATTACCGTCTGTGCGAGTATGGAAAATTTAACTCTCCTGGTTTGGGAAGGGGACGACTAAGATCTACAACTCCAGAAGTACAGGAGGAGATTCTGGAGGGTGTGAACATGACTCCTTCTATCAGCACACGAAGGGTAGCGTTGCAAGTCAATGTTCCTCATACGACTGTCTGGAGACTGTTGAAAGAGTATCAATTGTATCCTTATCATTTGCAACGTGTACAGGCCCTGTCACCAGCAGATTACCCTGCACGAGTTAGGTTCTGTCAGTGGTTCTTGCAGCAGTGTGGTGTAAATCCGAACTTTCCTGCCTTAGTATTATTTACAGATGAAGCACAGTTCACACGAGATGGCATAACAAATTTCCACAATCAGCATGTATGGGCGTATGCAACTGTTCCATCTCATCACCAGGTGCGGTTCTCCCTCAACATGTGGGCCGGTATCATTGGTGATGGATTAGTTGGACCCCATGTACTTGTAAACAGACTTACGGGGCAGGCGTACACAAACTTCCTGGAAAACACCATACCTCATGTTTTAGAAGACACTCCACTGATCAATCGTCAACACATTCACTTCTTGCATGATGGCGCTCCTGCACACTTCAGTCGTACGGCTCGCCGGTACTTGGATCGAAGGTTTCCTGATCGATGGATAGGTAGAGGTGGCCCAATTGCTTGGCCTCCACGCTCACCTGATCTGAACCCCTCTCGATTTCTACTTGTGGGGCCATTTAAAATCATTGGTTTATTCGTCTCCGGTGCCTGATTTGGAATCCCTTCGGAATCGAATTGTGGCATGTTCTGAGGACATACGCAATACTCCTGGAGTTTGGGATCGTGTTCGCAGGTCAATGAGACATCGATGTGAGGTCTGTATTCAAGCAGGAGGTGGACATTTTGAACACCTTCTGTAATGACAACGACCTGCGGAAAGAAAAACGTTCCGGTGAATTTCAATGTTATGAAGGCCATAACTCGGAAATGAAGCATTTCCGGACACATGTTGTAATGAACTATTTTGATTGTCTACATGTGGGAAATACATACCTGAAATTATGCCCCGTATTTTTTTATATATTAGATGGAAAGATTAAGTTAGTCTATTCATATTTAGCCTATACATGACTATTTTCTAATCTACTCTTTATTTCGTTCCCATGACAACCCAAACGATAACTTTATCTTTAGCCTAGCAGAAAATCGAACGTTTTAATTGAATATTAACCAGTTCAATTGACAGTCTCCTTGACAACCAGTACACTACCAGCAATAAAGTTCACAGTCACTCATTTGTTACTCTTCACAACCAACACATTAATAACAGTAAGCCTACAATTCAAAATTATATTTTCCCTACATACTCTGATTTAGGTACTGGTGTTCCGCAACACGAGAGTAAATCGATTTCATTGTCTTGTGGAAACTATCAACCTTGGCAGCGCGTGGTACGCTGAACTTTCTGTTGACTCTCCCGTACCACGGCTTATGTAACCGTTGTTGTACAGAATGATGGCAAATGCATCTTGTCGCATATTTTTGTTTCTAAATGCTGTACTTGATGCTATGTTACAATCATTATATTGTGTCCACTGGTACCTGTAAGTACGTAATGATCAAACCAAACTTACTTAGTTTTTGTTTCAGTTGTGAATGGAAAGGTCTCCGATCCAAGAATCGTAGGTGGAGAAGATGTAGCTATAGAGAAGGTTCCATATCAGGTGTGTACCATTATTACGTATACAGGGACCGTAATGAGGCGCTGAAACTGAATATACAGGGTGTTAAAAACATTCTGCAGTATATTTTGAGAGATTCAAAACAAGAAAACAAAAACTCTAATAGTCATGGGCCCTAATGTCCACAGCTATGGAGTAACTGTTAGCACGCCTCACCATAAAACGAGCGGGCCCGGGTTCAAATCCCGGTTGGGACAAGTTACCTGGTTGACGTTTTTCCCTCAAGCCATTAAGAGCAAATGCTGTGCAACTTTCGGCGCTGACCCTGGACTCATTTCATCTCACTCAGATGCTAAACAAACATGGCAGTTGATACAACATCGTAAAATAACCAATGGGGCCTAAAATTACATTTTGTATGGAACAAGGGCTTTGAAAATGATATTACAAGAACAGTATAACGTCTAATGTGAGTTTTTTTTGTTTCTTATTGGGTGTACAGTATTATATCGGAAATGCAGTAAACGAAGGGTAGCAAAGTGTGATTCCTAACATTTAGGGCGGAAGGATGCGTTGTAATGTATGGAAATCACATTGAGCGTCTGCTATGTTGTTGATGAACAAGCACAGTACTTACATCTCGGAAGATATTAAGTTTTGGACCCATGCTTACTGGAGTCTTTTTCTTGTTTTGATGAATGCTACCACCTCTCAGCATACAGAATGCTTTATTTATTTATTTATTCATTCATTCATTCATTCATTCATTTATTGATTCATTGATTTATTCATTCATTGATTCATTCATTTATTCATTTATTGATTGATTGATTCGTTCATTTATTCATTCATTCGTTCATTTATTCATTCATTCATTTATTCATTTATTCATTCATTCATTTGTTCATTTATTCATTGATTGATTGATTCATTCATTTATTCATTCATTTATTGATTGATTCATTCATTCATTAATTTATTCATTCAGTCATTAATTAATTAATTCATTCATTCATTTAATCATTGATTGATTGATTCATTCATTCATGCATTCACTCATTCATTCATTTATTGATTGATTCATTCATTCATTTATTCATTCATTCATTCATTGATTCATTCATTCATGTATCTATTTATTTATTTATTCATTCATTCATTCATGTATTTATTTATTTATTCATTCATTCATGTATTTATTTATTTATTCATTCATTCATGTATTTATTTATTCATTCATTCATGTATTTATTTATTCATTCATTCATTCATTCATTTATTTATCTATTCATTCATTCATGTATTCATTCATTCATGTATTTATTTATTTATTTATTCATTCATGTATTTGTTTATTTATTAATTCATTCATTCATGTATTTATTTATTTATTTATTCATTCATTCATGTATTTATTTATCCATTCATTCATGTATTTATTTATTTATTCATTCATTTATTTATTTATTCATTCATTCATGTATTCATTCATTCATGTATTTATTTATTTATTCATTCATTCATGTATTTATTTATTTATTCATTCATTCATGTATTTATTTATTCATTCATTCATTCATTCATTCATTCATTCATTCATGTATTTATTTATTTATTTATTCATTCATTCATGTATTTATTTATTTATTCATTCATTCATGTATTTATTTATATTGTGACGCCCACGTGAGATTCGATCTCACGACCAACGGAGGAGAGGCTAAGTCGGCCTTGTGTTGGGCGGGGTGCGCGCGCATCTGCCTCCTGGGGTATGGCTACGCGCGGTGAAGGAGGAGCAGCAGCGTGCGAGATGATTCGAGAATGGAGACACGCGTCGAAATATCGCGATCTATCCAGAACTCGTACTTTCCAGAAACTGTGGTGTGAGTATAAATTACGCGCGCAAGTGAACACGAGGAGTTTTCAGTTGATTAGTCAGCCATTCAGTGAGTAAGCCAGAGCAAGCAAGCAAGCCAGTCTTGTGTACCGGAGTTCGACTCGAGCGTGCGTCCGAAACTGTATCAGCATCCGAAGGCCTGAGTTCGAGTGCAGTGGACCGCAGTTGGAGGGACCTGAGTTCGAGTGCAGTGGACCGCAGTTGGAGGGACCTGAGTTCGAGTACAGTGGACTGTCTCTGAAGGTCTGTGGTTCGAGATACTGTGAACTCGAGTGACTGAGATAGAAGAACTGTGAACTGAGAACTGATAGTTCTGATTTGTAAATAGTGCTTTGTAAATATTAGTTAAGATTAACAGTTCATTGTTGTTCGTAATAGTCCAAGTAAATTGTCATTGTCGTCGGTGGAGTGCTATAACGAATACTGTGTTGAGTGAAAATCCAATTGTTGACGAGAGCGTTTAAGGCGAATTGTAGAAAGGAATTATTGTTGGAAGAATAAAATCCTATTGTTGAGTTGAAATAAAATTTACAATATTCAAATAGCTCTTAATGAATTATTGCCCTACTTAGGACAGTATACATAAATATGTTTTGTTTCCTAATTCAGTATCATATGTGATTATGTACCCAAGTCTAGTATAAATACTTCTTATACAAATTCATGTACATCTACTTAACTTAATGGGAACTTGGCAAGCATAAACCTAAATTTAATCGATACATTCTTACTATATGTATTGAGGTTTAATTAACAAGAACTCGTCAAATCTAGTCCTAAATATATCGTACATATTCTTTAACTTTCTTTTTAAGCTGAGATAATTTTGATATTGTTTTATTTTTATTGATAAGCAGTTGATATTTTGAACCAGTATATAATATTAATATAATGCCATATTTAGTTGAATTTGGTGTTATGAGTTTTATGTTTTTTTTTCTAGTACAGTGATTTTGAATTTCAGTGTTGAGTTCAAATTTCAAGTTAAACCACCCTGTATATTCTGCTACTTAAATTACAAGATAATATAATTGTGCAAATAAATACCTAACATAGTGTTCCTTTATACAGAGTCTTCTCTATTGCAGCAGTCACTTTGTGTGTTTTCATTCACAGGTGTCGATTCGTGTGGCTGGATCGCATTATTGTGGGGCATCCATTCTCAACAGGAACTACATTCTGACAGCGGCACATTGCGCGCAGTAAGTCTGAACACATACTAATGATAAGTGATTAGGGGCACGCATTTCAAACCTACGTAATTCTTAACAACTGTTTCAACTTTTAATTTATTGTTTATTTTATTTTCGAGATGCTTTTAGTATATCAACAGTTATACTACCGGCTGTTGTTTAGACTATCATTTTGAGAGAGGAACAGAGGTTAAGGATGTTCGAGAATAAGGTGCTTAGGAAAATATTTGGGGGTAAGAAGGATGAAGTTACAGGAGAATGGAGAAAGTTACACAACGCAGAACTGCACGCATTGTATTCTTCACCTGACATAATTAGGAACATTAAATCCAAACGTTTGAGATGGGTAGGGCATGTAGCACGTATGGGCGAATCCAGAAATGCATATAGAGTGTTAGTTGGGAGGCCAGAGGGAAAAAGACCTTTGGGGAAGCCGAGACGTAGATGGGAAGATAATATTAAAATGGATTTGAGGGAGGTGGGATATAATGATAGAGAATGGATTAATCGTGCTCAGGATAGGGACCAATGGCGGATTTATGTGAGGGCGGCAATGAATTTCCGGGTTCCTTAAAAGCCAGTAAGCAAGTACTGAAACACCCTGTGTGAAAACAAAAATCTCGTTGCCACACCAAGTGGTTAGCCTTTTTTTTAGTTTGTTGACAATAACAGCGATCATGTATTAGGGCCTTTTCAGAAAGTATTTTGTATATATTATAATAAACTTTATATTAACCGCCTCCTCGGTCTAGTGCTAGTATTTAGCTTCGCTGGCCGTGGATCGCATGGACACGCGTTCGATACCCTGCTCTGCTATGAATTTAGGACTGGTTTGGAAAGGAACACGTGTAATCGTGATATTGCAAAATCTGGCTCTTGGATAGGCCTATGATGTGGTGCTCAACATCTCACATTAAGGACTTCGATGTTTCAGACACCGAATCTACTCCTGAGGAACTTCCCTCATTTTATGGTACACCCTGTACATATATTTGTTTTATAAAGACTACATAGTTTGTAATAATTTGATATATTTCTGTATGCCTAGATTGATGTTTTATGTTACTGTTTGTCTTTCCTAGGCAGTCCCAGATCTTGTACAGTGTGTACGCCGGTACAAACGACCTGGAAGCTATGAGGATACCACACGTGGTGATGAGGAAGATAGTTCATGAAAACTACCACACCACCTCTAACGGGGCTCCTGTGAACGATATCGCCGTTTTCAGGGTAGGTTGACAAAAGAATTACCATCAGTTGTTAATTTATGCCATTTAACGTAGGTGTCCCTGATATGGCCATGCTAAGGTTTGAGAATTTTTCTAGCCGCCATTTTGAAAAAAATATATAACCCCTTTTTTCTTACTCGTTCTCAGTCTAATGGACTTTCTTAAAACAATTTCCTTTCCCCATAAAAATAGCTTTAATTGTCCAAAAAGTCCCAAATTCCAAAAGTCTACCTAGTGGCCATATCAGGAACATGTGCACATGATATGGCCACCCTTGTTCCATGTTCTACAAATCGTGATTGTTTTCAGGTTGATAGCGCAGTTGTGCTAAAATTAAATAATTTTGGTGTAAAATGAATTAACATGACACTTAATAATCTTTTTTTTTATAATTCAAAAGTGTACTCAAAACAGGTTTTTCCATAAAAAATGAAGTTGTTTTTCTTAAAATACAAAATTTTTGCTTAATCCCAGCTATAAGGCATGTGAATTTGTCAGATGAAAAAATAAAAGTGGAATGAACTTGATATGGCCATATCAGGAGCAGGTAAGCTTTCACGAAAATCGTTTGATTATGAAAAACTCGTAAAAGATACGCCATCAACGACAACACCAATCAACAGAACATTAAAAACTGAATGGAGTACGATGGTTTTCATGAAACAAGTCTTTGAAAAAACATGCATAAAACAAAGGAGACTTACCAGAGAAAAATAAGAAGAGGTCACATGAAAACCGCAAAACAGGCAACTGACGCCATATTGCTCAACCTGACTGGATGGAAAACGACCAAGTGACATACCAGGATGCCCTTTCACTGGATGCTGCTGCAATTTAGCGGATTTTTTGGTTAACTAACTCACAATAGTGGGGTGGCCATATCAGGAACATGGCCATAACAGGAGCACCCACCTTATATAAGAAACATTTATATAGGTCTACACGGTGAGCGGGACGAATAATTCTGGATGCCTCTACTAGGAATATGATTGTTTCAAGTGCCATAAAAATCCACAACTTTACTTCCATAGACTCAACTCTGGTTGAGACATAGGTTTTTGGGTAGGACTGTGTCATCTGTCGGATGATAGATAATAACAAGCTCCTTTCACAATCACACGAGGGCCAAAATATGTAAATTTATGAAGAATGAGTATTAAAATTAACATTTGTATTCTCGTAAAATTAAAAAGGATACAATTTTGGTACCATCGGAAGTTATGTTCCATCATAAAGACGAAAAACCAAATAATACACTGAGAAAATAAAAATTAAACAAAATGTTCACTCAAAAGTCAATTCGTTTTCCGTTAAATAAAAAAACTACATTGTATATGCATATTGTGATTAAATATATAATTTATCAGAACCCATTTTCAAAGGTAAAAAAAAGGAAAACAATTGTCTAAAGGCTTCATTGTATCAAAATGTTTGAGTGAATGATGTTGCCTTTTCTCAACGCTATTCAAGATATACATACGTGAAGCATTAAATATCTGGAGAAGAAAATGTTCCCAAATGGGAAAGAATTTAGATTGCAAATAATAAATGATTCAAGTACTCTATCTATTCCCCAGAGCTTTCCCACAATAGCCTGTGTGTGTGTGTATTTATTTAAAGTGACTATTACATTTTTACTACGTCATACTACTTTTGACCAATAAAACGGTACGAAAGGGTGTGTTTCAACCAATCATGGCTGTTTATAGCTAAAATTTTATCACTTTCCTAGAATTTTAGATTATAAATTTATTTTAAAGTTTTCAATCATATGATTAATCATTTTTTTTGCAAAATTATTATTTGCTAATACATCTTACAGATGAAAATTTATGGACGTTTTCGCCTGTACGGCATCATCAGATATTCAAAATGTTACAACATGATGATACCTTGTAGGCGAAAACGTAAGATGTATTAGCAAATAATAATTTTGCAAAAGATGGCAAATCTTATGATTGAAAACTTTACAATAAATTTATAATCTTGAACTGATTTATCTGGAAAAAAAAAATGAATTGTAAGATTCCTAGAATTTGTTTTTATCATTTCCTTAGCATTTGTTTCTTTGTTTGCCAACATTTCAAACTGCAAATTTCTTTACGCATAGATAGGCAACTAAAAATGGCGGCTCCGTTCAAACGATTTGGTGAAGCTAGCGTTAGTGAAATATAATTTCAGTAAGCCAATTAATATTTTATTGTATTAGAGTACTTTATTTCTTCTAATCTCTACATACTTTCTTCTAATCGTGTAATAGTCAATTAAATCCCACTCGAGTTTTGATTTTCTCTAGATAAATCAAAACCTCTAGTGAGATTACTGTTGATAAAAACATTGCTCTGTGTACCATTGGGAGTAATATGAAAAGTACCAATATATATTAATTTTGTTGGTATAAGGCAGTGATGTCAAAGCAAGCGCATTTTCTGACCTTGACGTCGTGCGCGGGCAGCAAGCGCTAAGTATGGAAAGAGGAAGGGTTGTGTAATGAATAAGCAACCTGTTGGATTAAGAAAACAGTGGTGCACAAACTTCAAAAGGAACGTGAAATTTTATGTCGCTATTTTTATATGTTTTTTTCTGTTTAATATTATCTATATTGTCTGTAAAACAAAAGTACTAACACTGATTTCTTAATATTGCACTTGTGTTTTAAATCTTAATAACATAATAGAGAATTAAGAAGGAATATTCACTTAAATTCCACAGTAGTATAATATTATACTGTATTAAGTGAATGAAACACATCATTCATAAAGAAAGTAATATTCTAAATAAAGAGATTGAGTATGACATGATAAGTTGGAATTTATATTGATGGTATCTTTAGCCTTACAGAAGTAATCAATAAACTAATCAAAACAATATTACAGTACAAAGCAAAGTTACCTAGGTGCTGTATCTGTTTTAAGTGTAACTAATATTACATAACAAAACTCTTATCGCATTATGCTTTTAAGGTGATATTGGCGAGCAACTTCCTATCATCAGAATATTAAATTATTTTCTCGAAATCTGCTGAAGCTATAGAGCTGACATTTTTACAACATATGGACACGTATCTTTTGCTTATGATGTAACAATAGTTGCTTTGTTAATTCATTTCCTTACAAATAATTTCCATGCGAATATTTTAAAAATTTTCAATACATTATCTTCAGTAATACGTATATATACGGTATATTAGATTTACGAAAACAATCTGTAAGGCTACTAAATAAATAGGCCTATACCTGAAAATTTCACTTTTCTATACGAAAACTTGAGAAAATATTTCTTTTGAATAAAAAAATCAAACTTTTGAAAAATGAGCATTAAAATTAAAACTTACATTCTTATAATGCACTTATACTTCTCAAACAAATCTAAAAATTACCATGGATACAGTTTTAATAAGTTCTCTTCCCTTTATCTATTGAATCAGTGCTGGCCATCCCTGAATATAGCTCGACCAAGCAGCATATACTACCTCTTTCGTTTGTCTCTTTCCTTTCCGCTGTAAAGCGCTCAGGCTCACCTGGGCTCTAAAGCGCGCGCTTGCTCCTGTGGGCATCAATTGACATGCCTGGTATAAGGGATAATACCTGCAATACCGACCTGCAGTGTAACATGAAATGTGCTTCCGATCTCCACACGAGTGGCATTAACTTTCACTTCTAGTTTCAATAGATTCCCAATCGTGTACCTTGAGGTGAAAGTCTTCTAACGTATTTGTCTGTCGTACAAACTTGGAGGAAGGAATAACCTAGGCATACACAGTGCTCAGCTCTAGAGAGATTAAATTACATCACAGCAGACTCTGAACACAGACGCTGTGTGGGATCGCCTCCACTACAAGGTTGCTTTATGCCGCCCATAAATTCGTGAGTTAGCTTCCGTTTGTAAAGCGGAAGTCTTTGTAATGTCGACCACTTGCTGGGAGGTGAAGAACTACTTCTTGTCGACCAAGTGTATTTTCCGCTTGCGGAAACTGCCGGACCGTCGACCGGAAAATGACTGGCGTGGTGCCAAATCATTCATTTCACAGCACAGAAAGAAACCCTACCTTAGACTGCAGGCAATTCTGCACTAATTCCTAGAAACTGAAAGTTTGGGTTCAAGAGTGTCACAAGTACCAACACCGGCTTTGACAAAAAGTATGTATTCATTTGCTGTTAGCGTTAGATGCTGTTATTTTCAGTTCGGATTGGACACCTGAGCGGTTGTTACAATTCTTGATTTAATTAACCTACATACTTAGACGCAATGTGGTTACAATACAGTGAAAATTTGACAGAGTGGAAAAGAAACGGAAGTACTCGTCTAAACCTTATTCAAACTCTTTTCCAACTCAAGAACTCAGATGATAGGGAGATATTCAAAACCAAGGCCCCTAGAGTGAGAAACTGCCATCTTGTTTAATTCATTCATAGTTTTCTGGCCAAGGGCAGGTTTTTTACTCCAATTATTCCTATTGTGTACCTTTCTTATAATATCTTACTGTCGTTTATCATCTGATGTCTGCAATACTCAATATATCACCTGAATATAATAGCACAAAATTTCAATATGAAAATTTCCCCAAACAAAACAAAAATTATGCCGTTCCAAGGTAAACAGCCAGTTAGGAGTAAAATTTGCATTGGAACCCATACGTTAGAACAGGTAAACTCATTTAAATATTTAGGTTATAATTTGACATATTTACCTGTTACTGATATATCTGAAAATATTCAACATTTTAATGGAGCCTTAAGAACCATCAACCATTTTTTCACAACCACGAAAACCCAAAAACATACCAGGTTAAAAGCATATAAAGTTCTAGCAAGACCTGTCCTCATGTATGGTAGTGAGGCCTGGACTGTCCGAAACTCAGATGTTCAACGCCTAACAACTGCGGAAATGGGATTTCTAAGGAGGACTGCCGGCTACAGCTTGCTTGACCACAAAAGGAATGAACTAACTACAAAAGAATTGAAAACTACACCTGTTTATGAACATCTCAATCACTATATACAAAAATGGCTTAACCATGTCAATAGAATGGACCGTTCCAGACTCCCAAGACAAATTCTCCGCTATATACCACATGGAAGACGATCTTTGGGACGCCTCCTGAAAAGATGGACGGAGACCGTAACAGGCCACTAGGCCTAATACCTGCAAGGACGACGATGATGATCATCATCATCTGATATCTTCTTCTGTCCCGAAATTTTCTCCCGTTCACCATTTCTTCCAGTGCATCCTTCAGTAGTCAGTTTCTTCTCAGCCAGTGTCCCAGCCAATTCTCTTCCTGATCAGTTTCAGCATCATTCTTTCTTCACCCACTCTTTCCAGCACAGCTTCATTTCTTATTCTGTCTGTCCATTTCACACACTCCATTCTTCTCCATGTCCACATTTCAAATGCTTCCATTCGTTTCTCTTCACTTCGTCGTAATGTCCATGTTTCTGCCCTCATACAATGCCACACTCCACAAAGCACTTCACTAGTCTCTTCCTTAGTTCTTTTTCCAGAGGTCGGCAGAAGATGCTCCTTTTTCTATTAAAAGCTTCCTTGGCCATTGCTATCCTCCTTTTGACTTCCTGGCAGCAGCTCATGTTACTGCTTATAGTACACCCCAAGTATTTGAAGCTGTCCACTTGCTCTACTGCCTCATTTAGAATTCGCAAGTTTATCGTCTTTAGTTTTCTTCCTATGAGCATGGACTTCGTCTTGTTTGCATTTATCTTCATCCCATACTGCTCACAGCTGTCATTTAGCTCCAGTAACATATCCATTAGTATACTTAGTAATCTTTATTAGATTATGATTTAATAATAATAATAATAATAATAATAATAATAATAATAATAATAATAATAATAATAATAATAATATTTCGTAAGAATATACAAAGGTGAAATTTGAATTTTTTTTATCCATTTGGGCTAAAGCTTCGAAAATTTGTACATGTGCCATGCTGCATATAAATATAGTGCATACTCTACAAAGTTTCATCTCATTTGGCCTAAAATTATTTGATTTTCTAACAATTTTATAAATTTAAATTCTATTTAAAAATCACTATCCTACTCCTCCTACAAATTTCAGAACTTTTACCTGAAATTTCCTCCACATACCTTTCAAAGTCCCTGAAACATAACTTCTATTTAATTATTTACTTTTTTTCACATTACTCTTCGAGAGCTAAGAAAAAAATATTTTATGTAGTCACGCACAAAAACAAGTAAAAAATGTGATCTAGCAGAAAAAAGGAAAATCCTGATGGCAAGTTGTGTTAAGTACGCCTACATCTTTAAGAACAAGTACAAAAAACATGCGCATAATATAAAATTTGGAGAAGGAGTAGCATTTTTAATGAAGCAATATGTAAAAACAAATGCAAATGGAGAAAATTAAGTTTAAAAGTGTAAATACTTACCCAGAATGTGCAATTTTTCTTAAAAAAATGGCGGCCAAAACGCTGATTGAAGAGGCTTGGGATCTGTTTGAAATTTTGTAAAGAGATTCTCTGAATTGTATACAGTATTTTAACGTTAAAACAGAAAGTCAAATTTTTTCAACAAAATTGATAAAATTTCACTTTAGTTCTGTAGTGCTCGACAAAAGTGGCACAAATCAAAAATGTTAATTTTACAGGAGAAAGAAAAAAACTGTCTTCACACTGGTTTATGTCGATTTGATTTCCTTCTGTATAAATTATTGTAATGGGAGAAATACTTATGTCTTTTTTCCAAGCGAGCAGATGTTCCGCAAGTTGTCAATAAATTAATAAAAAATGTTTGTGGAAACTGACTTGTGTCACTTTTCCCAAGCATTGCAGAGTTTATCCTTTGTCGAAGGAAATTTAAAATTGGAAACGTAAAATCGACGTAATTTACGTTAAATTGTTATACCAGCTAACGCCTCAATTTTTTTTTTTCGTTATTTTATATGTTTCTTTACTTATTTGTTGTTTTCAAGATTTTTAACTGGAAAATCTAGTACATGCACTTGATGATAGTGAATTTCTACATCAAACTTTCCGTAAAAATTTCCATTCCAACGCGCTACAAATTGCTAAATTCTCACATTAAAATTGCTGTAAAATGCTAAATTTGATTTTCAAAGTAATAGACTTTTAATTTTAAGTTGCTAAAATCTACCATTCTTAGCAATTAGGCCTAATGGAATTTATGGTCGACCATGCCGAATTGTAGTAATTATACACCTTTAATGGACCTCATTAAAGTACACTTATTCATTAAAGTTCAGGTGTTCCACCAATCAGAAAACACCATTGTAGCAATATGAAAGAGCAAGTATCGATTATTCTCGGATATGCAATCGAAAGACAACTAGCGAAACGTCACGGAGGCTGGAAATCCAATACTGTCGCAGAAGGTTATGTTCTTTTACTATAATAATTAGCGTTAATTGTAAATAATATTCAAATAAATTCAATTTGTCATCTCGTTTTTCAATGTCTAAATCAATTTCAAGGTTATATCAAGATTAATTTTCATTTTACTCTCTAGATTATATCAAGGTCAATGACATTTGTTTCTCGGAAAAAATTAATACTTTCGCGTCTGCGCACATCTCACAATTTACGAGGTATTGCACAAGGTTAGTTCCGCTCCCCAGTCAGATAAGAATAACATGAATACTTATGAATAATTTCAAGTTAGAAATATGGTCGAGCATAAAAAGTCGTATGAAACTTGACTATAATGGTAATTAAGACGCTCGTATGAAAATTATGAAACTCGCTTGCGCTCGTTTCATAAACATACTCGCGTCTTAATTACTACCATTATAGGCTCGTTGCATAATGTACTATTATGTGTTTCTTTACTTATTTGTTATTTTCAAGATTTTTAACTGGAAAATCTAGTACATGCACTTGTTAACACATTGATGATAGTGAATTTCTACATCAAACTTTCCGTAAAAAGTTCCATTCCAACGCGCTACAAAATGCTAAATTCTCACATTAAAATTGCTGTAAAATGCTAAATTTGATTTTCAAAGTGCCACACTTTTAATTTTAAGTTGCTAAAATCTACCATTCTTAGCAATTAGGCGTAATGGAATTTTGTTGTTATTTATGTAAGCTTTAAAATTGTTAGTTTGGCAGCACTGTAAAGAGAACCTTCGTTAATAAAATGATATATATATATATATATATATATATATATATATATATATACCTACAATGTGGAGCTACTCTCCTGTTTGTTGTTTAGGAACTGTTCCTTTACGGAGCCGCTCCAGTTTTGAAGAAAGAATGTTCAGTTATATTTTACATCACACATTTCTCATTCTCTTCAGTCTGGTCGTTAATGCCTCGTGTTGTACCGCTATACATGCATGTGTTTCTGGTTGCAGATATTTCCGCCGCTGACATACAGCGCCACACAGAAGGCCGTGTCCCTACCCCGCCAGGGACAGAGCGTGGCGGCCGGCACTTGCGCCATGGTGACGGGTTGGGGTGCCACCCACGTGAGTTACCCCACTATAATATTAACATACTTTAGGACTCACGTTTGAGAGGAAAGGGTGTTAGCCTAGCAGTCTTGCCACGGGCCGGAATCTGATTAGCAGCTGGTTATGAGACAATCTGCGGTCCACAATGTAACACCGGAGAAGCTGAACCCATTATGCGTGGCCTCTAGATACAACACACCTCTGTGCTCACTTGGCTAGCATCTCGGTTTGTTTACCTTTCACTACCTCGAACCCGGAACCTGTACCTAATACACCGCTGGGGAGTAATTATCATGTCTGATCCTGAAAATAACAGGCACGGGTTCAAATCCTGTTTGGGACGGGTTACCGGGATGAGATTTTAAGAGCAAATGCTGGGTGACTTTATTATTATTATTATTATTATTATTATTATTATTATTATTATTATTATTATTATTATTATTATTTAGAAAAATCCAGGTTAACAGAGAGGGTTTGGAATTCAACGGGTTACATCAGCTGCTTGTCTATGCGGATGACGTGAATATGTTAGGAGAAAATCCACAAACGATTAGGGAAAACACGGAAATTTTACTGCAAGCAAGTAAAGAGATAGGTTTGGAAGGAAATCCCGAAAAGACAAAGTATATGATTATGTCTCGTGACGAGAATATTGTACGAAATGTAAATATAAAATTGGAAATTTATCTTTTGAAGAGGTGGAAAAATTCAAATATCTTGGAGCAACAGTAACAAATACCTAAAATGATACTCGAGAGGAAATTAAACACAGAATAAATATGGGAAATGCCTGTTATTATTCGGTTGAGAAACTTTTATCATCCAGTCTGCTGTCAAAAAATCTGAAAGTTAGAATTTATAAAACAGTTATATTACCGGCTGTTCTTTATGGTTGTGAAACTTGGACTCTCACTTTGAGAGAGGAATATAGGTTAAGGGTGTTTGAGAATAAGGTGCTTAGGAAAATATTTGGGGCTAAGAGGGATGAAGTTACAGGAGAATGGAGAAAGTTACACAACACAGAACTGCACGCATTGTATTCTTCACCTGACATAATTAGGAACATTAAATCCAGACGTTTGAGATGGGCAGGGCATGTAGCACGTATGGGCGAATCCAGAAATGCGTATGGAGTGTTAGTTGGGAGGCCGGAGGAAAAAGACCTTTAGGGAGGCCGAGACGTAGATGGGAGGATAATATTAAAATGTATTTGAGGGAGGTGGGATATGATGATAGAGACTGGATTAATCTTGCTCAGGATAGAGACCAATGGCGGGCTTATGTGAGGGCGGCAATGAACCACCGGGTTCTTTAAAAGCCACTAAGTATTATTATTAGTATTATTATTATTATTATTATGGACCATTCGTTATCTTGTGAAACCTACCTGCGCGTGAGGGAAAGAAGAAAGTGGACAGGGAAGCTTCCCTTCCTCACTAGATTCCACTTGCGGCTAGCTAGGTAGCTCACTTACCCCCACCATAAGGTTCTTAGTCTACTATAATCTACAGCACACGCTTGCATTTGGTTTCACGAGATAACGACTGACCTATATTTCCTCTTTCTTTTTCCTTTCTCCCTTCGCCCTTTTTTCCTTTCCCAATATCAGTTCTTCTTTCTTCTTTTCTTCCTATATACGGTTATTTCTTATCTTTCCCTTGTTATCACTTCATCTTTATTCCCCTCTTTCTTTGTTTTGATATCTTTCAGTTTTCAGTCCTTCCTTTTCTTTACTCTCCCTGTTCTACTTTGTCCAGGAGGGTGGTCGTGCTTCCCGCATCCTCCAGAAGGTGGAAGTGCCCATCGTGGAAGTCAGCCGTTGCCGCAGTCTCTATAGCGACCAGCTGCCGGAGCACCAGATCTGCGCCGGCTACCCCGAGGAAGGCGGCAAGGACTCCTGTCAGGTCAGTCCCTCAACGTCGCATGCTTCAGCTGGAATAGTATTACTTATGTCTGATTCATGTATGTTGCACCCTATAAATGATTCACTACCGCACATCGCTACAACCTTCTCCTTTCTCTAGTTTCCTTTTCCCTTATTCTCCATCTCCGATTTCCTCTCTTATTCTCCTTTCCTTTCTCCACCATTTTTTATCTTCCTCTACTCTTTATATCGCCTTTTCCGTAACTTTTTCTCCAATTCCCTTCTATCTAATCTTTCTCTTTTCTATTTCTTCATCACCCTTTCTTTCCTACTTCTGTTTTTCATCTCCTCTCCCTAACATGCTCCTTCCTCTTCCCCTGTATTCCTCTGAGATGAGGCCTACATGTATATCCAATAACTTAGATATTATGGTGGGGTGCGAACCCACAAGCCTCGTTCAGCACACTGGACGTCGTAAATAAACTTTATGCTATATTCCTTTACACGTTCGCCGATGTCTGAATGCTTTGCAGCATTAATAATAGCTAACGAATTTGGAACACACTGTATATAACTCCAGGCTGTTAGTCTGACAAGCTAAAGAAAAATTAATTTCCCATTTTAATACTAACACATCTGCTAATGATACATGCTAAGAAGTTTGGAACACACTGTATATAACTCCAGGCTGTTAGTCTGACAAGCTAAAGAAAAATTAATTTCCCATTTTAATACTAACACATCTGCTAATGATACATGCTGAGAAGTTTGGAACACACTGTATATAACTCCAGGCTGTTACTCTGACAAGCTAAAGTTTCAGTTTCCATTTAAATACTAAATAATAGATAACTGATAAACAATAAATGCTACCAGATTTTGAACACACTGTATAAGTATAAACCGAGGGTGTTAGTCTGACAAGCTAGAGAAAAGTGGCATTTCCAGTTTTAATACTACATAATAAATTGTCAGGAATTTAAAACATTCTGTATAATCCGAGACTGTTAGTCTAACAAGCTGCAGAAAACTGTTTTTTTTTTTTGCGATGAATATTGAATAATGAATTTGGAACACACTGTATAACCCGAGGTTGTTAGTTTGAAAAGCTAGAGAAAGCTGATATTTCGCATTTGAATACTGGCGTCTCGTGTAGAGGAAATCCCAGCAACATTCTGGCAGCGTATAATTCTCATACAGAGGTTTCTTTTTTACCGTCTGTGTCCATCACAGCACACGCGCTCTTGTTGCTATGGAGAAATGTCGCAATAACGGGGCTTAGATCGAACTGTCTCTGAACACATTCCGTAAATGAACAAACAGTGTTTTGTTTTCCTGTTCAGGTAAACTAACCCAATTCCAGGAGGGAAATGAATCGCCGCATAGTTGTCAGATTGAAAACGTTTCGTCATGGTCGCTAAGACAATGGCGCAGCAAACAACAGAAACACGATTTAAACAAAAGTCTATTTGAAATGCAGGCTTAGATGCACGACTCAGCAGCAATGCTTAGAGAGTGGCAGTTCCTTACTGAATAGATACGATTGGCCTGGGAAGGACCGATGAGGTATAGGCTATGTTATGGAAGTGACTGGAGAAGTATTGATACTGATGTTTCCCACTCCATTATAATTAAGTGTACCATTGATCCACTCTGATTACATTCTTATCGGATCGTCTGTGAAGAGCCTCTGTAGCTAAGAGTAAATCATCACACATCACAACGATGGTCGTGGTAGTAACAGTGATGAAACTAGTCTTGATAATGATTGTTATGGTGATGTATTTTGAGGACTGTTACACTTTTACGCGTACGAAAGGACGTGTTTCAACCAATCATGACTTTTATCCTACAATTTTATCACATGACTTCCCTAGCATTTGTTTGTTTTTATCACTTCCCTACCATTTGTTTCTTTGTTTGCCGACATTTAAAACTGGAAATTCTTTATGGTACTATAAAACATGCTTTGAGATCATCATTTGTCTCCCTGCATAGATAGTCGGCTGAAAATAGCGACTCCGTTTTGGTGAAGGTAACATTAGTGAAATAAAATTTTAGTCAATTAATACCTATTTTATTGTATTAGAGTACTTTATTTCTTCTTATTTTTTATAATTCTTCTGTTTTATCACCTTCCTAGCATTTGTTTCTTTGATTGCCAACATTTCAAACTGCAAATTCTTTATGGTCCTATGAAAGATGCTTTGCGATCGTCATTTGTTTACCGCATAGATAGTCAACTGAAAATGACGGCTCCGTTCAAACGTTTTGGTGAAGGTAACATTAGTGAAATAGAATTTTAGTAAGTCAATTAATATTTTATTGTATAAGAGTACTTTATTTCTTCTAATCTTTATATACTTTCTTCTATTCGTGTAATAGTCAATTAAATCCCACTCGAGTTTTGATTTTCTCTAGATAAATCAACACCTCTAGTGAGATTACTGTTGGTAATGTAGGCCTAGTAAGTTTAGGGTAATCGGAAGATAGATAGAATATATATATATATATAAATATATATATATATATATACAGTGAATAACAGAATTATTCGGACACTTAATATTCCAAATGTTTATGTGTATGTTACTAAACGTGTTTGCAAAAACGCAGAAATTACGCTTTCGGTTACGTAAAATAAACCAATTTGCATAACATGAGCATAAAACGAGCTTGCTAATGAAATGATATGTTAATATATTTATATAAAAATAAACAAATATACAATTTACTGCGCAACAAAAATATTCGGACAGTCCTGTTAGTCCTATTCTGTACACCCCTGTTGATCACTTACATTACAAAGTAGGTGGAGGTACCGAGTTTCAATAACATGCGAGAGTACTTAGTCTTACTTGTGCTGTCATTTGAGCAAGACGGAACACAAAATGGGGCGTAAAGGTAAGCAAACAATATTTAATCAGATGCAGTTAGTGATATTCCATCACGAAAAAGGGAAAACCATTTGAAACATTGCAGATTTACTTCAGATGAAGAGAATTACAGTGTCTGACATAATTCAGAGGACAGAATAGAGCTGAGAAAGCAAGCAGGTCGCCGAAAAGTCCTCACAGACAGAGAAGAATCTCTTATTATCAGACAGATTAAAAAGAATCCTCGTATAAGTGCCCCGAAGTTAGCTTCTGAAATTGAATCGGCTACGGGTATAAAAGTGCATGCCCAAACAATTAAGAGGGCAATAGGCTACATAAACGGGGCTACAACGGAAGAATAGCACGAAAAAAGCCTTATGTTTGTGAAAGGAACAGAGTAAACGACTTCAGTTTCCTAAGGAATATGAAAATAAATGCCAAGATGGGTGGGAAAAAGCTCTTTGTTCTGATGAGAACAAATTCAATGTTTTTGGCAGCGATGGTAAACAAATGGTCTGGAGAAAGTCTAAGGAAGGAAATGAAAATCAAGAATTTGAGACCTACTGTTAAACACGGTGGAGGAAATATGATGAGATGGGGGTGCATGTCAGCTTCTGGGATTGGTGAATTGGTGTTCATCGAGGATATCATGAAGAAGGAAGACTACCTACACCTCCTGCAACACAATTTAGTGAAAAGTGCAGAAAAGCTTGGAATTGAAAAGGAGTTTATATTTTACCAGGACAACGATCCCAAGCATAACTCCTATATTGTACAAGAATTTCTGCTCTACAAATGCCCTAAAGTGCTTCATCCTCCTCCAGAATCGCCGGATGAGAAGAACTTGACAGGAGGGTTCGATCAAGGCCTATTTCTTCTAAAGAAGAGCTGAAAGCAAGACTTAAAGAAGAATGGGTGAAAATTCCTATAGACATAACAAAAAAAATAGTACATAGCATGCCACGCCGTCTGAAAGAGGTTATTAAACAGAAGGGTGGACCTACAAGGTTCTAATAATATCGAGCTAAATAAATAAATGTTTCCGAATATTTTTGTTAGTATTAGAAATCAAATGTTTTCCTTTACGTTTTAATAAATAGAAGAAAATTAAGTTAATTGGAATTGTGTTTTGAAAATGTTTATATGAAATGGGACACTTTTAGGGGAAAAATAAGAAAAGCTTATTTTTATATATTTATATGTAAATATTTGTCATTGAAATGTTAGTTGACGGATGTCCGAATATTTTCGTTACTCACTGTACTTCGGTATCCTCGCTAGACAAGAGCTTGAGCTCTTAGATGCATAAAACCCAAGACATGTGTTCCATCATTTATTTGTACCACTGTAAGTCTGTGCCCGTTTCTGAAAGGAAATCAATTACATCAATCAAACTGCTTGCATTCGATAACTCACCTTAAACTTGGCCACTGTATATTGTGTTACCAGCTTGATTTTGAGCAAACTTAGTGACTTTGAACGTCAATTTAGCTACAAGAATTACTGTTTTATTACTGCTGATAATATAGAAATTTATGGACTCACGGCACGAAAACGTAACAGTCATCATCGATGATACAGGTGTTTAATGACTTGCCCACAGTTTCTATAAATTCTTCCATGAATAAATTCTGTGTTGTTTGGGTAAAGGGAGATGTCATAAAAATGAGTATGGAGATAAATGAAAATTAAACTTCGAACCCTTATTGCAAATAATTTTCTACAAACAAAACACATCAACTGGTAGTAGGCTATTCTTTTGATTTTTGCACTCTCGTATAATGTAACTTGTGTGTTCATCTGGGAAACAAAATTCCATCTGAACAAAAAAAATTACTTGTCCCCCTTTACCCGAACACCACAGAATTGGAGTTGCCAACACTGGCATGTAATAATAATAATAATAATAATAATAATAATAATAATAATAATAATTTTATTTTCCCTGGCAGAGTTAAGGCCTTCAGGCCTTTTCTTCCACTCAACCAGGATCAAATCACATACAGAAAAATACATACCGGTATACAAATATTAACTTAAAAATAATAATAAACATAATTAAGTAAAAAGAGATTGAATACATATACACAATCAGTATTAACTTTAAAATAATAATAATAATAATAATAATAATAATAATAATAATAATAATAATAATAATAATTTTTAATTTTCCCTGGCAGAGTTAAGGCCATCAGGCCTCCTCTTCCACTCAACCAGGATCAAATCACATACAGAAAAATACATACCGGTATACAAATATTAACTTAAAAATAATAATAATAATAATAATAATAATAATAATAATAATAATAATAATAATAATAAAGAGACTGAATACATAATCACAAACAGGAAAATACATTCCGTATACAAGTATTAACTAAAAAAAAAAAGAATTAATACATATTAATATAATCTCACAACTAAAGGAATAGTACAATTAGTATGATCAGCACAGCACGTGTTACATTGAGAAAATGACAATTACCTAGATATTAGTGTTAATGGAAAAATAAAGTAATGACTGTGTAATAATAATAATAGTAATAATAATAATAATAATAATAATAATAATAATAATAATAATAATAATAATTTTTATTTTCCCTGGCAGAGTTAAGGCCTTCAGGCCTTTTCTTCCACTCAACCAGGATAAAATCACATACAAAAAAATACATACTGGTATACAAATATTAACTTAAAAATAATAATAAACATAATTAAGTAAAAAGAGATTGAATACATATACACAATCAGTATTAACTTTAAAGTAATAATAATAATAATAATAATAATAATAATAATAATAATAATAATAATAAAAATATATAGACTATAATACTAAAAAAAAAGACTGAATACATAATCACAAACAGGAAAATACATTCTGTATACAAGTATTAACTTAAAAAAAGAAAAAAAGAATTAATACATATTAATATAATCTCACAACTACAGGAATAGTACAATTAGTATGATCAGCACAGCATGTGTTACATTGAGACAATGACAATTACCTAGATATTAGTGTTAATGGAAAAATAAACTAATGACTGTGTAATAATAATAATAATAATAATAATAATAATAATAATAATAATAATAATAATAATAATAATAATAAATAAAAATTATACCTAAAACTAGTTCTGTGCATTTAAAATATTTCTAAAGAACCTAGTTTTAAACAACTGAGGACTAAGACTACCCCTGATTTCCAGCGGCAGCGAATTCCATGAGCGGGCCATGGCTATTGAGAAAGAACTTGAGTACAGAGATGTCTGATGACGTGGTATTGATAGCAACAGATTGTGCTGTGAACGTGTATTACGATTATGATGTGAAGCTAGGAGAGTAAACCGAGAGGCAAAGTAGTTGGGTAACTATACGCTGTAGAAACAACAAAAAACGTGGAAGAAATTTCGACGATTCAAAAAATAATTTATCCAAAGTTATTTATTTATTTATTTTTTTGCGCAAGTGGTACTTTAGTTTTCTTATATGTAAAGAATTCTTATAGGATAAGACTGTAGTGTTTTCTTGAGCTGAAGTTTACAGTTTGCATTCACAAGATATCGTCTCTCCAAGATATGACAGTGATAAAATGAATAGCCTATAAGAATAAAGAGAGCTGACAAAATATATGAGGATAAACTATAAAAGAATATAGTGAAAAAGAACTATAAAAAGATACAAGAAGGAGATGAGTGTACTTGACCCAGTAACCTCAGAATTACTTTTATACTGTACAATAGTACCTTATCTAACATACTACGGAACTATTTGGATCGACAGTTCCTTACGTAAGAAATTACAGACTTGCAAGTTGTTGTTGTTAGTCAACTGTCCGAAGACAGGCTTGAACCATATTAATAAGGCATAACTCATGATGCAACTAAGTTATTAGGTAATAGGGTAGGGTGGCCAGTTCCTTTCCCCCTCCATTGCATACATCGCCGACTAGCTACATATTACACTAGTCAGACTTCAGATGCATACAAACAATTGTTCTTCCTCTGACACATATCGTCAAGTGAGATGTACTGTCTGATAATAGATGTACATACAACGTACAAAGTGTTATGCACAAGGACAGGTCTTTCACTACACACCCAGCATTCTCTAGTCTTTCCTATTTTTTGCCTTCCTCTTAGTTTGCGCATATGATCCATATATCTTAATGTCGTCAATCACCTGATATCTTCTTCTGCCCCGATCTTTTCTCCCGTTCACCATTCCTTCCAGTGTATCCTTCAGTAGGCAGTTTCTTTTCAGCCAGTGACCCAGCCAATTACTTTTCCTCTTCCTTATCAGTTTCAGCATCATTCTTTCTTCACCCACTCTTTCCAACACAGCTTCGGTTCTTATTCAGTCTGTCCATTTCACACGCTCCATTCTTTTCCATATCCACATTTGAAATGTTTCTGTCGCTTCTCTTCACTTCGTCGTAATGTCATAATAGATGATGATGATAATAATAATAATAATAATAATAATAATAATAATAATAATAATTCTTTATTTATACTGGCAGAGTTAAGACCATAGGGCCTTCTCTTACACTCTACCAGGTCACAAAGTATACAAGCAGTTAAAATTTAACAAAAAGTTAAAGATCAGAATACTAACATATTACAAAAAAAAAAATAATAGCATAATAAAATCGACACTAAACAACATGAAAATAATATCATAATAGAAAAAAGAAAGTAAAATATTTGGAATATAGTGAAAGCAACTCATTTAGTACAAATGGTTAATATGGAAAAGTAAGGTAGAATATAACAAAATGGAATGTAATAAAATAATAATAATAACAAAATAATAATAATAATAATAATAATAATAATAATAATAATAATAATAATAATAATAAAAGAAATACGAATATTAAATAAAATTCACAATAAAAAGGCTATGATAATAAATTCATCGGCTTGTAAAGAGAACAAAAAGGGGAAAGGAAGGAAAGAAATATATAGCCTACATTTTTACAAAACTATGACAGAGAAAAGGGCTTATAACTGAAAGGAATCACAATTGAAAAAGTGCAATTTTAATTTATTTTTGAAACTAGACAATGTCCGACAATCTCTGACATGTTGTGGTAGAGAGTTCCAGAGATGAGCTGCGGAGACGGTGAAAGATGAAGAGTAGAAGGATGTTCTGTGTTTAGGAATGGAGAGTGCGATATGGTGTTGTGAGTATCTATTTCGTGATATGATGGATGTATGAGAATAAAATTCGAAAGCTAAAATTGTGAAAATTAATGCAAATCCGAGAGGGTTTTCAGGTGAATATTTATTTTTCTGTTTATCTAAAAGTAAAATTTAACTTATTTCAAGATAATTCCTAAAAATAAACTTGTTCCTATCCGGCATATTTCTTCAATCTTACTGCAATAAATTATAATTGATTTTATATAATTATTGTGTAAGTCCAAGATAAGTATGAAAAATGTGATTTTTCTTTTCCACTCAAGTATGCATTAATAACAATAGTCCTCCGGGCTGCATTCCTTTGGACATCATCAATTTGCATTATATGATTTCTAGCTCTGGTACCAGTTCATTCGTTCGCCGTATTTTGTATTATTTATCCAATACATATAGAGTTTTCTGGTCATTTAGCTTCAGATAACTTATACATTAAGGAATATTTCGTAAACTTTTGTAAATAATTGATTAAATGGCGATCATACTCGTGTTAATTATGTAAGCATGTGTGGCTTACAGCTGTTTCGGTGCTACTTGACACCATACTCAGAGCCTACTAGATCTCGGCGCTATCTCAACTTCGCTGCCTGTTGTGTGGGAGCGTTCGTGTGATGAAGAGTTGTGTCAAATAGTGTGTGTGTTCTGAAATTGATCTGTGTGTTGAGAATTTGATCGGGGTGTGTTTTAGTGTGTCTGTATATTTCGTATTGTTCTAATGTGTTGAGTTTTTGGTTTTTGGGTTGTATGTGTAGGATTTCCATGTCTGTATTTATGTTATTGTATGTATGATTAGCATTAGTTATGTGTTCGGCATATGTAGATGTATTGTGTCCTCTGGTTATTGCTTTAATGTGTTCTTTGTATCGAGTTTGGAATGATCTGCCTGATCAATTTCAGAACACACACACTATTTGACACAACTCTTCATCACACGAACGCACCCACACAACAGGCAGCGAAGTTGAGATAGCGTCGAGATCTAGTAGGTTCTGAGGATAATGTCAAGTAGCACCGAAACAGCTGTAAGCCGCACATGCTGACACAATTAACACGAGTAAGATCGCAATCAATTATTTATATTCAAGTGTTAAAAGTAGTGTACGAAAGATTCAACATGGATAAACTTTTGTGTCTGTCGTCACATTTATAATTTATTTGTTACTGTTCCTTCTTTGATTTATTTTCGATGCAGCACTTGATAGTACGGTTATTATGCCTCCCCTTATAATGAATAACTTATATAGTTGATGAAAAGTCGGCTACTGTAACCAGTAGACGAATATATGTGAAGATATTTTTACTTGTACTTATAATAGAACGCAAAAATGTCAAGGCTGGGTTAGTACGGAATTTCACAAACTCCAGCATAACCTCCCGCAACGACCTCTTCACGGAGGTGAAGAAAACCACTCCTACGTCATAAAAGAAGGTCATTGGGTTGTATATATTTAGGCACCACGTGACGGAGATTCATCTTGATACAATAAACAGAAGAGGAAGCGTTTAAACTTCCAAGAACTCACGTGCTAAGTGCAGCAAAAATATATTAAGAAAAGAACAGAAGCTAGAAGGGAGCTAACGGTGTCAGATTGCCTCTTAACGTCTATTCCTCTACAACTTCTTGTTCAACAGCAACTGTAACAGAGTTCACTCGAGTAAACACGTGTCTGTCCGTTGACTCTTTTCCTACCTTGCAGTAGAAAGTAAAAAAAAAATAATTTATACTCGGTAATTTTTATAGCAAACGGTACTAATGAGCTTAAACCTTCATTTGTTCTTAATCCCTTATGATTATTTCCTTGTAGCTCCATCTAATGGATTAAACGTTCATTTGTTATTAAATTTCAGTCGCTCGTTTAATTTGTTACCTAGCAACGCTGTTTTAGTTAAGTTATTAAAACGTTATTGTTTTTAATCCGCTTTTAGATTTCTGTAGTACCGCATGTATCAGCCACCAGTGTGGGTAGTTATGGTCCGAAACTGCAGCTGAGCGCATGTTCGAATCCCGGCTATGCTTATTGCCTGCTTCAGATTTTTCTAGGTTTCCCAACTGCACAATATATTTCATGTCGAATCCTAGGGACTCATCTCGTTAAAATACCATTTTGTTATTACGAAATGTGCAAGAGGTAGTAGTTGATATAGCGTCGGTGAATAACTGTTTATGATTAAAGTGAATAAGTATGGGGTCTTTTGAATTTAACTCTTATGCAATACAAATGCGATTAGCCCAATGTATAAAAATCAGTCTGATCTATACTAATAATAAAACTATAATCTATTTTTTTTGGCAATTTTTACTTTTGAAAAGATAATTTATGTATAATGAACTATCCTGAGAACAAAAATCGTATTTTTTTTTTAATTTTGTTTGTATGTCTGTCTGTATGTTTGCCACATTTTCACTCGATAATGGCTAGTAGGATATTTTAGTAACAGAAAAAGTTTAAAGATGAAGTTTAGAATTCAGCATTAAAGAATTCAGACTTCTGTCCCAAAACAATACAAATTAATACAGCTGCATGATAGATTAGACTTCAATTGTTCTTAAATGTTTAGTGGCATTCATTTTTTCTTCCAATGGTCATTAGAGAATTACGCATGTACCCCTTTCGGAAGGCTAAGCCTCATTTTTATAACCGAACAGAAAAAAAGAATAAAAACATGATATGAATAGGTATAAAATCAAATGGAAATAAAATTAATGACGTTTTCAGAGAAAAAGTATTCTATAGGGTTTTTCAAAAGTAATAGCTAACTTTAATTGTTAATATTTTCTTCATTTTATACAAAATTTAAAAAAAAATCTGTCATTGACATATTACATAAATGTTTTTTTTTTTTTTTTTTTTTTTTCATTACCGCCCATTGCTATACCTTCATTTCACATGTTGTGTGTGTCCACCATTTTGTTCTTGTACAAGTAACAGCCCTCTATTCTATATAGATCGAGAATTTTATATTTTGGATACTTAAATGACAAAATGACACAAACTAAATAAAAATCATTCTTTATGTTCCTAAGAATTTTTGCTTAAGACAAATTGAAAGAATGAAAATACACATAGAATCAGAACTTCCTATTTTGGGCCCGAAAATGTTTCCACTCAAGAATATATGTCAAGTAGCTTCTAGAGCATGAATATTTGATAATTGAAGAGTCCACTGCAAGAATGATGGATGTCACTTTCTTGTCGAAAATGAACCAAGACTGTCAATGCATAGCTTAAGACATATAGAATGTACATACAGAGTTATATGGCATTAACACTGATAGTCATTGTCCAGTAATGATCGGAAAATCACAGTTAAGCTTTGAGCGCTAAGCATTTCAAACTTTCAATCGCTTCTCCTGCAAAATGTATTCCAAATGACATCCATCATTCTTGCAGTGGACTCTTCATATTGGCGCCACTTTACAAAGTCGCGTCTTTGTGTTTAATGACATGGGTTACACTTCCCCCAAATTGACACTTACCCCGGTTCACCTTCTGTATATATGCGGACTCCTCTTGTGTATAGGAATGAACTCGTCCACAATGTTGAATTTTCGGATATGACATAAGAATTTCCATAGCGACCAGCGTAATTTTTGCTCCGCTAAATCCTTTCATTTTTTACATTAATGTAGATAGAATATACATGTTAGACATCAAATCGTAGTGTGAGAATAAACTACACATGCCAAAAACAAAAGAAGATGATATAGTTGGTATATTGTAATTAGTAATTAAATATTAATTTAGTCTTAATCTTCCTTAGATTGTTCTTTGTTTAGGAGTGTTGTATTTAATATTTAAATTTTAAGTACAGTAATAATAATAATAATAATAATAACAATAATAATATCAATAATAATAATAATAATAATAATAATAATAATAATAATAATATCAATAACAATAATAATAATAAAAATAATAATAATAATAATAATAATAATAATAATAATAATAATAATAATAATAATAATAATATAATATTGTTAATTCATCATTACTAGGGACCGGATTTTTATGTAATTACATATTATATTCCTTTCAACCTAACCGTATATAAATAACAAATCTTTGCGAATCTTGTAATTACCATTAATATATTAAAATTTGATACCATATATTTTTACATATTTACCCCACATTACATATTATGGCTTGGTATTACATAAATCTACATATTTAGTGGTTTTATTCATTTTTACTTCTCTAAAAGGGGGACTTCTGCTGGGGAAGTTTACAATTTGAAATGCACAGATTTAAAAAGCCTTTTTACCTACCCAAGAAAGGATATATTTCGTGACCAAACATAACGTCCTTAGTTCCAGAAAGTAATAGAGGCACTCACCCCATACCGCCCACTGTAAATATGAGTGAACAAAAGGCAACCTTTCTCATACAACTACCTTGTATTGTAAAATTCACTCAGAAAGTAGCGTTGCCTTCATGCGGTGGAGTGGGACGAGGACGACATGATTTGTCTCGAACTATAATTGTTCTGCACACGTCTTAACAAGCCGTTCCCATGCAATTTGCAACCTTACCCACCCTCTTCCTAATCCTTCCAGGGAAAACCCGTGTCAAGTCTGACATGAGCCGCAATAAAGTAGCCGACTTTTGAAAAGAAGCTGAAGTAAAGGAACAAACTGGAAAGATGTTGAAAAATTAAAATAAATAGCTTTTCAGGTTATGCTTGACCTCTTTACTTTAAATTTAGTAGACCTATACGGAAAGTATGGTTCTCGGCTGGAATAATCCTACCCTTTTGAATGAGACAGGAATGTCACTTTTCAAACAACAATTTGTAAATGCCTGTAGTTTGAGGTTTTAGTAGGTACTTTGTTTCTTACAGGGAGCAGCTAAAATGTGTATGTCCCACATCTCCTATTTTCTCCTAATCCAGTAAAGCGAAACAGTTCTTGCAGTACTGTTGTGTCATTCATTTCACTCAGTTCTTTAGTTTTAGTACTTACAGTATAAAGTGCAAGTGAGTTTATCTACTGCTTTTAACTAACTAAAATGGCCCCTGTATCTTCAACACTAACGACAAAAATAAACTCATGGATTGCGATGGACGAAGCTTTCACTACAGATGGAAAAATAGCAATGTGTCAAGTGTGCGGTAAAAAAGTCGGGTGCTCTATGAAATCACAACTGGAGAGCATTACCTATCCGATACCTGCCAGATATTGATATTAAATATTTTCATGATTTTACATATTTTGGTACATATTCAGCTTATTTCTCTTACATAAATATGTACATATTTCACACCTTGATATTACATAAAAATCCGGTCCCTAATCATTACACATTTTTGTTGCCTAGTAACGCTGTATTCGTGCAGGAACAATATTCCTGCTATAGACAGAATTGGAACCTACAACCATGGTCTTAGAGAAGCGCTTAAACTGCGCCTTAAATAGTATTTTGCTTCCTTGTAACCCCAAGCTATGAGTCTGTCTACTGTGAACTTGATAAAGTCTAAATCAATAAATCCAGCATTAAGCGCTGACAGCAACTGCATCCAACGTAAAAATTGGACTTTAATGAATTACTTTTTCGAATAGAAGTCCCTTTAAAAAGAAAGTCGCTTTCTGGCAGGGAGTTGATTCTCACGATTAAAATGACTGACGATGAGCACAATGGATGGGTTTCTATCCCTACATATGTATAAACTATATATTAAATCATTCATGTAACCTAGCAACACTGTTCTTGTTGCGGTTGGAGTGAAAAAAAAAACTGAAATAAACAAAAGGCTCTCGACACTCGTAACAAAGATTTACGCGGGCGGAGTGCGTGGGACATGCAGCTCCATCAATCTCGTGGAGGAGTCGTGACGTCATGCAAAGTGCTCTCCACGGCTTTGGAGCGCGGCACGTTTCATGTTTCCATAAATCGCGCTTGTTGAACGCTGCAAGACACAAAACAGGCCCTCGGCGTTCGATTGTCAAGCCACGTGTAGCTGTCATGGTAGTTAGGCCGAACAAAATGTCATTTATTGTTTGTAGCTGCGAATTCAACGGAACTGTGTTTGATTCCCGGTAAGGAATAAGAGGTTTATTTCCATCCCACGTGGACTGAGTTCTGATGTGCTGACACGTGACCAAGCAGCCCCGCTGTTGCCAAGTCAGTGATTTTGTAGCTAAATCTGGCGTTTTTTAAGGACAGCCATTTATTGTTATCAGGTTTTCAGAAGGTTAACGTCGATAGATAAAAGAGAAACGTTTTTTTCCCCCAGTAATTAACATCAGACAAGGGGATGGCAGTTTAAAACTATGCGCCAGAGGTCTGCGTTGGACGTTTTCGCTCGAGCGCCAAATAGTTCATAGCATAATCCGATAAGTAGCGCATATGCATGATGGGTAAAATTGTCACGAGCGATAAATCCTCGAACGGTATAAGCCGAGCGTTAGACATTCGTTCTTGTTACAGTGATGAACTGTGTAGTAACATCATAGATGTTTATCATTTCTAAACTTTGCAGTGTTTAACTAACCTCTCCATAGTACAACTACAAAACTTGCTTTAAAATGTAATATAAATGTTGTAGGTAAATGTTCCCCCACAGGAGTGATTTTGTTTTTGCCACATCTGATGGATGTTATTGGATGTAAATGTAATTATTATAAACGGAGAACACAATCACGATAATGCAAGAACTGTATCAAGTTTTCTAGTAATAATAATAATAATAATAATAATAATAATAATAATAATAATAATAATAATAATAATCTCTAATAATTAGTGTATCAATCTTTGCGTCTGTAACAGTTGTGCAGCATGATTATTCGTTTTATTATATTTTCTGTGACGTTATCTCTGTACTAATATTGTTATTAATCTACTGCTATATCAATAATATTTTGTAAAACGTTTCTACATTGTCGCAGTATATAGGCGGAACACTATGTATGGACCTATCACATTATATGTGTGTAAATCAAATACTGAATAATTATTAATTAGCAATAATAACTGTATATCGAAGTTTTTCATACTATTTTATTTATAACTTCCTGTTCCTGTTTTGGTACGTTCCATTGACTGTTCCATTAAACGTTTGTCATAAACGCATGTAAAAAAGCCTTACTTTTACCATACAAGATAAGACATGTCGGTGAGATGACCTTGTACTGTGCTTCTATTTATTACGAGCGTATCACGACCGATCTATCTCACTCGAGGGTGCGACACTCGACCGAGTTCAAGCGAGCGATTTAACTCCGATGCAGCACTCTGCTATGCGCTGTTGTCATGTGTCTCTCCTTCATTGTTAAACAACAGAAATGTATGTGCTTCTGATTATACAGGGTGATCCGTAAGTAATGCCATAAATTTCAGGGGCTTATTTTATAGATATTTCAAACAGAAAAGTTTAATACAATTTTGCTCGGTTTTGCTTCTTTTTCGAGATAAAAATTGTTTTATATGAAACATTTCACAGCTTGTTTTGGGAAAGCCATTGCTTTATTTCCCAATATTCTCAGTCAATTTAAGAGAGCAATGTATTATGATAATAAATTATGAAAGAATTTTAGTTTTGTCCTTTAAATGTGCAGAAATTTGATCCGAGCAAATGTAACTTTTCGTTCTGCATACAAAAGCAACGTTTTTGTTTGAACAATAGTAAAATTTGTGGATAAACAAGGCGTAGTGCAGTATGAAAATGTTAACTGAAGAATCTTACAGCCGGTGTTCAAAATGCTGACCATGCACTTGTAAGTATCCGTCTAGTCTTCTCCACAAAGACGCCAAGAATGCTCTCGAGCAATCCTGGGTCATCCTTCATTTGCTGGAAGGCATCTACAATCCGATGCCGCCATTCTTCAGGTGTGGTGATGTCTGTTGTGTAAACTAGACCTTTGCATAACCCCATACACAAAAATCCACCTATCCACCATTTACCACATCGTCTGTCTAGATATCATCGCACACTTACAAGGAAATGCGATGGGGAGAGTGCAGCATGAACATTGCCGCTTCACCTTATCCAGGCGCTCGGTTCACTGGCGGCCGCAACCAGCAAAACAATGCCATTATCTCGTAAACGGTTAATTTGCGGACTCATGTTTACTGGAACGTTTTTGCTTCTTTTCGTTTTTCTACTACTCATTCCCAAATTTTTTACAATCATTTTTTAAACACCCTGTATAGAAGTAGAAAATTGCAGTGCTAATCCCCGAAACTAGCAAACCAATTGAAGATTTGTGCATGGAATAAGCATTTTGTATTCACGAATTACTTCCTAGCTAGATCTTTGCTTTGATTTCATGGTAACAACGGTTACCATAGCTACAATTGTGTGATCGGAAACAGAAGATTGTGACAATTTTGAGTTTAAAAGGACAGGTCATAAGGATTTCTGTCACAATATTTTCTACTGTTAAAGTTGAGATGACATTAAAAGAAATCGTCTTATTCTTGATTTGCCACTTGTGTGTATACTCGACTTCATCTTAATCTGATATACAGTGTTACTATAAATGATCTTTCCGATTACAAACTTGAATAGCTATCGTTAGGAGACACTTAGAAACATGATATTGGTATCAATGGAAAGAGAAACTCAAATATTTTTTGTTATGTTGGTGAACCTGTCGCGTATTTATTAATTTCGTTCCTAGGAGACGATATAACAGAAAAATGGCTGCAAACGAAGACAGGAGGGCACTTCGTGTGCTAGATTTTCACATATCCCAGTCTATGCTATAAGCCGTGAAAAGGTGTATGGCCCTTTCTTTTTTGTCGAGACGACAGTCACAGGTAATTCGTACCTAGACATATTACAGTTATGGCTTCTTCCACAACTGGAACAGGACATCGAAGGTCTCATTTTTCAGCAGGATGTGGCACCACCCCATTACCACTTAGATGTCAGAAACGAACTGAATACACGACTTCCAAGGAGTTGGATTGGACATGCTGGCCGTAAAGATTTATAATGTTTGCATTGGCCTCCACGTTCCCCCGACCTCACTCCTTGTGATTTTTTTTCTGTGGGGTTTTATAAAACAACAAGTGTATCAGCCACCATTACCACCTACCATTGAGGATCTTCGTGCCCGCATCACAGAGGCCATTGCACTGGTGGATGGTCCAATGCTACAACGTGTATGGCAGGAAATTGACTACAGACTTGATGTGTGTCGTGTGACACAAGGAGCTCATATTGAGCACATGTGACTTACTTACGGTTGTGAATCAAATGTTTCTCTTTCTGTTTCATGTTTTCCAGTGAAAAAATTTTTAAATTGTTGGAATTTCTGTTTCTGTTGATACCAATTTCATGTTTTCTAATTTTTGCTGATTTAAGATTAGCACATGTGATTTAACCGAATGGATAACAAAGAATATTTGATTTTCTCTTTCCATTGATACCAATATCATGTTTCTAAGTGTCTCCTAACGATAGTTATTCAAGTTTGTAATCGGAAAGATTATTTATAGTAACACTGTATATGTACTCTAGTTGTAAGGTCAAGGGCAGCGCCATATCTTTAAGTCGGACTGTGACAATTAAGACATCAGCTTTACAATGAAAGAAGGTGATGATCTTAAAATGACTGTCACAAAAGTGACACATACTTTCACTGTTTTACGCGTTATGTAACAAATTACTTGCTTTATCATGTTCCGATAATTTCACTGCCTGTAGTCCATGTTCTTGAACTATTATTAATATGAAATCATATAACTTGCACTTTGACAAGGAAATGAACTTTTGTCATGTAATTACACACAACAGACATTCCTGAAAATTCCAGAACTAATGCATTTGCCTTTACTAATTGAAGGGTTCAGAATCATAGTGGGCCAAGCGCCATTTACTAAAACCGTAGAAAACAAGGGTTAAAATGAAGTTATCACCATAATTCAATGGAAATATATAGCAAGTAATATAAAGTATGCACATTAAAACTAAATGATATGTCAATCTTCATTATAATAATAATAATAATAATAATAATAATAATAATAATAATAATAATAATAATAATAATGATTTATTTAACCTGGCAGAGTTAAGGCCATACGGCCTTCTCTATCACTCAACCAGGAGTAAAACTGCGTTACAAAAACACTACAAATTTACAAATTACACTACAATTTTACACACAAAACTGAATAAGATAATAATAATAATAATAATAAAATATAAACAACAAATAAGAAGAAATCAGACATAATATATAACATACAGAAAGAAAGAAAAAGCATAATAATATGTGAACAGCAGGTCAAAATAAATGAGGCATACAAAAAAAGACAATTATTCATAATAATAATAATAATAATAATAATAATAATAATAATAATAATAATAAATAAGAATAGTAATAATGATGATGATAATAATAATAATAATAATAATAATAATAATAATAATAATAATAATAAATAAGAATAGTAATAATGATGATAATAATAATAATAATAATAATAATAATACTAATAGTAGTAATAAAATAGTGCAGTACAAAGTATACAGTGAATACAATATTTCTAAGTACACAAAATAAGAAAAATTAAGATTATATATAGCTCAACTTACACATTAGAGATATAACATTATCGGAAAATATGAAAACAAAAATATAAAATAAGTTGAATATCATTAGAAGATAAAAAAAATGTGAATACGTGGAAACATGCAATACAACACTTGTCATAATAGTAAGTTAGTTTGGCAACTCGTCATAAGATAATTTTCTAACTTGGATTTGAAAGAATTCAATGTTCGGCAGCCCTTGACTTCAGGCGGCAGAGAGTTCCAGTGACGAGAGGTAGCAACAGTGAAGGATTAGGAATACAGAGATGATGTGTGAAGTGGAATTTCTAGCGTGTTATCGCGTTGTGATCGAGTATCAATATTATGATAGCGAGAGAGAGTATGAAAACGAGCGAATAAATAATAGGGGATGAAGTGTGCATAATTCGATATAAGAGAGAAAGTGAGTGCAGATTTCTCCTCTCATGTAACCTAAGCCATGATAACTTCTTGAAAGAAGGTGAGATATGATCATAGTATCGAACATTACAAATGAAGCGGACGCACGCGTTATGAACACGCTGTAGTTTCTGGGCGGAATCAATCCTGAGATCACTGAACAAAACGTCGCAATAATCGAAGTGAGGTAGAATGAGTGTCTGTACCAGCGTCTGTTTTAATTTAGATGGATAATGATACAATCTTTTTAGTGAATGGAGAATAGAGAATGCCTTCTTACATGTATATTTAATATGCGTATGGTATTCACTTAACTTTAACCCTTGCTTTCTCCGTTTTGAATAAATGGCGCTTGGCCCACTATGGCTCTGAACCCTTCAATTTATAACTTGCACTGTTCAAGTAAATGTCCATGAAATGGATATATTGTGTTTTATTCTTCATAGTCTTCTCTCCAATGGTAGGTCTTTCACTGCAAACCCAGCATTCTCCAATCTTTCCTATTTTCTGCCTTCCTCTTAGTCTCCTCATATGATCCATATATCTTAATGTCGTCTATCATCTGATATCTTCATCTGCCCCGAACTCTTCTCCCGTTCACCATTCCTTCCAGTGCATCCTTCAGTAGGCAGTTTCTTCTCAGCCAGTGACCCAGCCAATTCCTTTTTCTCTTCCTGATCAGTTTCAGCATCATTCTTTCTTCATCCACTATTTCCAACACAGCTTCGTTTCTTATTCTGTCTGTCCATTTCACACGCTCCATTCTTCTCCATATCCATATTTCAAATGCTTCTAGTCGCTTCTCTTCACTTCGTGGTAATGTTCAAGTTTCTGTCCCATAGAATGCCACACTCCACACAAAGCATTTCACTAGTTTCTTTCTTTTTTTTTTCAGAATTCCGCAGAAGATGCTCCTTTTTCTACTAAAAGCTTCCTTTGCCATTGCTATCCTCCTTTTGACTTCCTGGCAGCAGCTCATGTTACTGCTTATAGTACACCCCAAGTATTTGAAGCTGTCCACTTGCTCTACTGCCTCATTTACAATCTACAAGTTTACCTTCTTTATTTTTCTTCCTATGACCATTCTCTCCGTCCTCATTGAATGATCATTGACTATAAGTAGCCATACTGTATATATTTATTAATTTGATAAAAATTCGTGTCCCGCCTATAGCTCATATGGAAAGAGCTCTCAGCGCGCAAAGCTCAGAGGTCCCGGGTTCGATTTACGGTGCCGGAACGAATTTTTCTCAAATTAATAAATTCAATCTACAGTTGAACGTCATTTTACCATGGAAACAAAACCAATTAATTGTATGTTTAGTCAACAGTCCTAACATTGCTTCGAACCTCATAAATGACACCAATAAGGCATCACTCATGAGACAACTAAGTCAGGAGATAACGGGGTAGGATGGCCTGTTCCTTTCCTCCTCCATTACATACATCGCTGACTAGCTACATATTACACTAGTCAGACTTCAGATGTATACAAACAATTGTTCTTCCTCTGACACATATCGTCAAGTGAGATGTACTGCCTGATAATAGATGTACATATCAGCCAGAACCTCAATCAGAGGTACAAGTAATTGTAATGTTTAATAATGTTTTTGTTGAGAATAAACAAATTACGAATGTATGTTTTATTCCATGAAAAAAATATGGTTGAGCTACGCATTTTGTAGCGCGGTAAGTACGCAGGAGGGGATTGTGTTCTGTTAATCGCGTTTGTGGATGTGCGTAGAATCTGGATTGGTGAAAATGTGTAAAAAACGAAAAGTGTGGAGAGATACAACGGCAGGGAGAGAGAGTTGGAAAGAGGGAGCTTTGAAGGGTTAATGGAAGCGGTATTTAAATGATGAAAGCTTTTAAATGGCGACTCCAAGGTCGGTAGAAAAGCGTGGGTTGGTTTAATCTAATAGCTAAATATATTGGAGAATGCACTCGTCAAGATTCGCCGAAAATCCAAACGTTGGGATTTCTGACTGAAACTTTCAGTTACTCATAGGCACGGGATGTATAAACTACATTGATTTACCATACTTATAACAGTAATACTTACTTACTGGCTTTTAAGGAACCCGGAGGTTCATTGCCGCCCTCACATAAGCCCGCCAGCGGTCCCTATCCTGAGCAAGATTAATCCATTCTCTATCATTATCCCACCTCCCTCAAATACATTTTAATATTATCTTCCCATCTACGTCTCGGCCTCCCTAAAGGTCTTTTTCCTCCGGCCTCCCAACTAACACTCTATATGCATTTCTGGATTCGCCCATACGTGCTACGTGCCCTGCCCATCTCAAACGTCTGGATTTAATGTTCCTAATTATGTCAGGTGAAGAATACAATGCGTGCAGTTCTGTGTTGTGTAACTTTCTCCATTCTCCTGTAACTTCATCCCTCTTAGCCCAAATATTTTCCTAAAAACCTTATTCTCAAACACCTTAATCTCTGTTTCTCTCTCAAAATGAGAGTCTAAGTTTCACAGCTATAAAGAACAACCGGTAATATAACTGTTTTATAAATTCTAACTTTCAGATTTTTTGACAGCAGACTGGATGACAAAAGCTTCTCAACCGAATAATAACAGGCATTTCCCATATTTATTCTGCGTTTAATTTCCTCCCGAGTATCATTTATGTTTGTTACTGTTGCTCCAAGATGTTTGAATTTTTCCACCTCTTTGAAGGATAAATCTCCAATTTTTATAATTCCATTTCGTACAATATTCTGGTCACGAGACATAATCATATACTTTGTCTTTTCAGGATTTACTTCCAACCCTATCGCTTTACTTGCTTCAAGTAGAATTTCCGCGTTTTCCCTAATCGTTTGTCGATTTTCTCCTAACATATTCACGTCATCCGCACAGACAAGAAGCTGATGTAACCCGTTCAATTCCAAACCCTCTGTGTTATCCTGGACTTTCCTAATGCATATTCTAGAGCAAAGTTAAAAAGTAAAGGTGATAGTGCATCTACCTGCTTTAGCCCGCAGTGAATTGGAAACGCATCAGATAGAAACTGACCTATACGGACTCTGCTGTACGTTTCACTGAGACACATTTTAATTAATCGAACTAGTTTCTTGGGAATACCAAATTCAATAAGAATATCATATAATACTTCCCTCTTAACCGAGTCATACGCCTTTTTGAAATCTATGAATAACTGATGTACTGTACCCTTATACTCCCATTTTTTCTCCATTATCTGTCGAATACAAAAAATCTGAATATAGTCGATCTATTACGCCTAAAACCGCACTGATGATCCCCAATAATTTCATCTACGTACGGAGTTAATCTTCTCAAAAGAATATTCGACAAAATTTTGTACGCCGTCAACAAAAGTGATATTCCTCGAAAGTTACTACAGTTAGTCTCGTCCCCCTTCTTAAAGATAGGTACAATTATGGACTCCTTCCATTGTTCTGGTACAATTTCCTTTTCCCAAATAGCAAGTACAAGTTTATGAATTTCGCTATGTAATGCACTTCCACTCTCTTGTATTAATTCTTCTGGAATTTGATCGATGCCTGGAGACTGTACTTTTCAGATTTTCTATAGCAATTTCGACTTCTGAAAATGTGGGTTCGGGTATAAATGGGTCAGCAGTTTGTATTTCAATTTCGTCCCTATCATTTGTTTTTGGCCTATAATAATAATAATAATAATAATAATAATAATAATAATAATAATAATAATAATAATAATGCTGATGATGATATGCGTGATGTCCAGAAAGAGTTACATACTGTATTTCGAGGGTAGATATCATTTAACAAAAGAAGTAAAATAAATTTGTAATAAGCATAGCTACAAAATGCAATACACTCGACATAGAACTTCATTTGTTCATTCATGACCCTGGTTATGCTTACACTACAACGTTGATCAAATGTAATGCTCAACCTAAACTTATTATATTAGCTGATCCATCCTCATCTGTGATTTCGATATCAAATGATCTTGGAAAAGACTCACATGGAAAAGTTTTTTAAATTGTAGAATCTTAACGAAACATTAAACTAAATTTTAATTTAATAAGAATTAATATATTCGTGCACGAATGGATGTGATTAATAAATGCGGGAAGTATTATGATAGAAATACTTCATTTATGTCTAGTTCTAAGGTACTTAAGTGTGGTATTAATTTATAAATGAACCAGCCCTCTGTAATGTAATTATTATTTTCAATGTTTCAAACAACTCATTGGGGTCATATTGATGTGTCAATTATTTCGACTATCAGCTGCATTGTTGTCTGGAGACTAGGCCTCATGGAATGAGGAAACGATTACGAAGTGGTGGTGGTGGTGGTGGCGGCGGCATGAGGTCCTTTTTTCTACCTTCTCAGTAGTATGTGCTGTAATGAATTTTCTACGAAAATATGTAGGTAATAATTATCTTACTTAATTAAAAATGGCTTTTAGAGAACCCGGAGGTTCATTGCCGCCCTCACATAAGCCCGCCATTGGTCCCTATCCTGAGCAAGATTAATCCATTCTCTATCATCATATCACACCTCCCTCAAATCCATTTTAATATTATCCTCCCATCTACGTCTCGACCTCCCCTAAGGTCTTTCCTCCCTCATGTCTTACAACTAACACTCTATATGAATTTTTGGATTCATCCATATTTGCTACATGCCCTGCCCATCTCAAACGTCTGGATTTAATGTTCCTAATTATGTCAGGTGAAGAATACAATGCGTGCAGTTCTGTGTTGTGTAACTTTCTCCATTCTCCTGTAACTTCATCCCTCTTAGCACCAAATATTTTCCTAAGCATCTTATTCTCAAACACCCTTAACCTATGTTCCTTTCTCGAAGTGAGAGCCCAAGTTTCACAAACATACAGAACAACCGGTAGTATAATTCTTTTATAAACTCTAACTTTAAGCTTTTTTGAGAACAGACTGGATTACAGAAGCTTCTCAACCGAATAATAACAGGCATTTCACATATTTATTCTGCGTCTAATTTCCTTTCGAGTGTCACATTTGTTACTTTTGCGTAATACTCGTAATTGTCTATGTGCAATAATTATTTGAGAGAAACTTTTCTCAGACGATACAGTTTATCATAATTATTAAGGAACGTAAAAAAAAAACCTCGAAAAATTTGACCCTAACTAACAGTGAAGGTAGGAAACCTGGCACAGTAGAAATGAGACTTTTGCAATCTTCGAGTGGATACTCTTTATTGGACCACCATAAAAGGACAAATACTTAAATAATGATTATTACAAATATAATAAATAAAATAGAACATTAAGGTCCAAGTGGCACGAACATTTACAGAGAATGGAAAACTGAAGTATCGCATATCATGCTTAAACATACTGCATATCATCAGGGAGGAGAAATGTAGGCAGATCGAAGAAGCTCTGGAGAGAGCAACTGCACAGGACAATAGGCCTAAACAGTCCGGACGATGATGATGATGACCATAATGGAAAATTCAGAAAGAATGATGTCTGATGATTCTTGAACTTAAGCGCCTTTGTGTGTTTTGATTTGAAGTACCGATAAAGGTTCTTATACTTTGAAGTGCACTATTCTCTGGTAAATTGACACTTAGATACGAATATGAACTAAATTCTAGCAACAGTGTACAGACAGACAGACAGACATGCAGCGTATCTGAATCCACTTTCTTGGAATTTGAAAATCTCCGTTTCCGCGATAATTTTGAAATATTATTTTACAGTATCACGGCACTTTCTTTCCTATATTCGCAAAATGAGGAAGCAAAAAGGAAACTACAGGGTGTAATAAAACAGAAGAAACGTACAAAGTAGGTTAAGAAAATATCAATGGCTGGACTTGAACGATGCAAGTGGTTAAACTGAAACAATTTGAGTGCCAGATGTAAGGTGATAAAATATTTATTTCGGTCAGAACCATGTAGGTCTATACATAGTCTATAGTGAAAATTTTATTTTCTTCTTCTTCTTCTCTACAATCTCTTAGAATCTGTTCAACTCTTCCATTTACACCCTGTATCAAGAAATTATGATAGCAACGCACACAAACTACTACTGCACTCTAGTTGGATAAAGAGTAACTACAGTGTGTCTCCAAACAGCCTCTACAGCTGCAAATGGATTTAAGCTGGATTACTACTGACTTACCTTCCACATAACTGACGCTACGCTGAACTTATGTTATAGGGTGATTCCGGAGGACCTCTTGTGGTGGGGGGCCGCCAAATAGGGGTAGTTTCCTGGGGGTATGGCTGCGCCGAACCCAGATATCCAGGAGTTTACACAGAGGTGTCCGCATACCGAAGCTGGATCGCAAAGAAGACTGGAGTCTGATGAAGTTTACTGCATGAGTGGAATATAACATGCTCAAATATACAGGGACATCATTTTATTTTTACTAACATTTATAATATTAACCTGGCTATACCTTTGGATCAACGATTAAGCACCGGAAGCCCCCTCCCACGACTGGAGTTTGATGATACTGGCGTAATATACAAACAAATCACTTTACTAGGTATAGGAGGGAAGAAAAGTACTTCATCCATTTACGTAAACTAGGAAATATCGCAATTTTGAGTTTGATAATTTTCATTAGGTTTTTGTTTAATCAAAATACAGTACAGTATTAACAATGAGTGTTTTTACTCACGAACTAAGCTGTCCATGCGGACGTATTCATTATGCAGTGTATATTATATTTCTACAGCACATTAGCGTACACTATAGACAATGAAGTTAAATTGAAAAATAATCATAATATGGATATTTAAACACATTTTTGAAAATGGTGGCCGTTCATTTCGATACAGGCTTCAGTTCTAATGTGCATATTATCGCACTATAGACTTTATACGTAATTCCAATTACCAGGTTGAAATAATTCTGTACCTACTCTATAAAAGAGACCTTACGTACTGTAAATTCAATCTTCGCTTCTGCCTGATTCGAAAAGATAAAATTACTCAGACATGCTATCTACTGTCCGTCCAAGTGGTTACGTCGCAGCGTCGTAGAAAGGGAGGAAATCACGTGACAGTTAATTACTTAACGAGGCCCTTTTATTTAAGTTATTTTAAACAATTGTATGGGTATAATATTACGTTGACGTCCAATTCCTAACAGAAATTAATGTTCCCAGAAAAGAGCTAAGACAGCCGGCCACTAGCCTTTACAGACAGGCGAGTAGAAGCAGGTGAAGGAAACCGGGATGCGACGTAGGCAAATGGAAAACGATTCAATATTGAAAGCTCTTTCGTCTCTGGAAAACGCGATCATATTTTTGGAACGTACTGTTACTGTGATCGTAAGGCTACTATGACACTATATGCGGTCTTGGATCTATGTGCAGGACGGTTGGACTTCATTAGTAGAAGGGGTGGGAGTGAAGTACATTCAAAAACTCAGGTACAATAAAAATTGAAGTACAAATAAAATGATGTCCCTGTACAAGTACTCTGTTTGTGTTTGTTGTAAGTTGAACAGTTAGTGGTCCTTGTTTTCATTCAAGTGTAATACTAAGTTTGTGGAATTGACTACGTGTTCTTGAATACATGCTCTTACGGGTTTAACAGACTAACAGACTTTACTGAAGCCAGACTATTAGTTCCATGCGACATTTTAAACCCATCTCATTAAAGTAATCTCCGGATAGACCTATGTATGCGAAAAAAATGTACCATATAATGACCTCATTATACAGTATGTACCATTATATTACTTACTTACTTACAAACTTACAAATGGCTTTTAAGGAACCCAAAGGTTCATTGCCGCCCTCACATAAGCCCGCCAGCGGTCCCTATCCTGTGCAAGATTAATCCAGTCTCTATCATCATACCCCACCTCCCTCAAATCCATTTTAATATTATCCTCCCATCTACGTCTCGGCCTCCCTAAAGGTCTTTTTCCTCCGGTCTCCCAACTAACACTCTATATGCATTTCTGGATTCGCCCATACGTGCTACATGCCCTGCCCATTATATTAATATAAAAATGTCTGCGAAATTATTTATAGTCAAATTATTACTGTAACTTTTTAATAATTATGCTACAGAAGTCTTCTATCTGGCTAATGCCTACCCCAGGGACCTTCAACACATATTAATTTCGAAGAAGGTAATCTAAAACGGTACGATTTCTTCTCTAGTTTGCTAATTGTGTCTAATGACGGAGATGTAGTTCCTATATTGTTTGTATGTAACAATTATCACGTATTCAGTACCCTTTATGAAATACTCAAAGGCCTTTGATAACGACCATCGCTCCGCCCGTGAAACACGCGGTGTAAATTTCAGCAGGAGAGTGGGTAGACTTTGTATCTGTTACTACATGAACAGCATTAATCACATATTTCCACAGTTACTGAAAATATTAATTTAAATTAACGAGTTCTTGAACTTTCGTAGGAATCTCTCTTCTAAATCGTCTTTAAAGATACACTGAGGTGAAATTTCAATATTCTTAACCGTTTCGATAATTTGTTCATACCATGGCGCAACATCTGTACAAAGTTTCATTTCATTTGCTTCGAAATTATAGGAATAATTATTAAAATGTTTTCAAATTTAAGTTATATTTCGAAAAATCGTTATACTACCCATACAGAATTTCCAAATTTTTGCCCGAATATTTTGTCTCACATACTGTTAAAAATCCTTGACACACAACTTACTATTTACTTTTTTCAGATTATTCTTCAGGAACTAAAATATACTTACTGGCTTTTTTTAGTAGGTTATTTTACGACGCTTTATCAACAGCTTCGGTTATTTAGCGTCTGAATGAGATGAAGATGATAATGCTGGTGAAATGAGTCCGAGGTCCAACACCGAAAGTTACCCAGCATTTGCTCATATTGGGTTGAGGAAAACCCCGAAAAACCTCAACCAGACGCTCGCGGCTAGACGCTCTAAACCGTTACTCCACAGGTGTGGACTTACTGGCTTTTAAGGAACCCGGAGGTTCATTGCCGCCCTCACATAAGCCCGCCATTGGTCCTTATCCTGAGCAAGATTAATCCATTCTCTATCATCATATCCCACCTCCCTCAAATCCATTTTAATATTATCCTCCCATCTACGTCTTGCCCTCCCTAAAGATCTTTTTCCCTCCGGCCTCCCAACTAACACTCTATATGCATTTCTGGATTCGCCCATACGTGCTACATGCCCTGCCCATGTCAAACGTCTGGATTAGGAACTAAAATATATATATTCTACGATAGTGCGTAAATTTGCATTTTACCCACTTTTATCAGTGTGTAAAGTTAGTCTTTAAAACAATAGTGCGTAAAAAAGTAAGTAATCACTGTAGACACTGCTATTGATTTTATGCACTGCGAAGGAAAATGTAATATTCAATGTACAAACTTCATTCAATAAGAAATTAATGCATTACCTCGATTTTCATTACTTAAATATTACACATAACACAAATAAGTAACAAATTTAACATTCATATCTACATTTATGCCCACGTGCATCAACGTCGGTTAGTGTAACCATCGGTTAAAATTGTCACCTAATCCCCGATTAAGCATTTTTATGGTGGATCGACCTCGGTTTACAACTTAAATAGGAAGTTAACCACAGTAATCTCTAACCGGCCAAATGTATGTATGTATGTATTTATTTACACTGCAAGAGGGCAAGCACCCGGTGGCAGTGGTATATACAATATTAACAATACACAATAAAATGATTACCAATACACAATACAATTTTACAACACATATACTATTTTACACACAATACAATAAGAATACACAATACAATTTAACACAATAATAATAAAACATAAAATAAAACACCTAATTTTACAACACAACCTACATAATTATGTACAGGTCCTACATAAGTTTCAATAGTCTTTCACTTTACTCTCATCTCATTCCCTGTAGTGGCACTATGACGCATTTCACTGACACTTTAGCACACATTTCACTGACACTCTGTAACACATTTCACTGACACTATAGAACACATTTCATTGACGCTATAAATTATCACTGATCGGAACTGTTCACTGCACTGTAAAACCATAACTTCACTGACTCACCTCGCTTCACTGATACAACAGTTCAAATAAGTCAAATAATTACTTCCTTATGCATACTTATAAACAGAACTACATTTAAACTAAACATTTCTAGTCTAAGGCCCTCTTACACGCTAGTTTTAAATAATTTACAATTCAAACCAAGGAAGTAAACTCGTCAGCCTAGATAAATACATGTCACCTTAAAAAATTAAATGTTAAATGTCACCTTAATTTTAATTTGCACTGTATATACAACTTTTTAAATTATTCTTGAATCTCCTTAAGGAAGGACAGCCCTCAAAGACCGCTGCAGGTAGGTCATTCCAATCATTTATAGTTCTATTTAAAAATGAGAATTTACCTACATCCGTTTTCTGTTTCCTACATTTGATTTTAAAATCATGATCGTTCCTACCATAGCACGTTGGCTTTTCTAACCGAGCCGTTATGTCTACCCAAAAGCCGTTATGTCTACCCACCGAGCCGTTATGTCTACCCATTGAGCCGTTATGTCTACCCAATATGAGCGGTTAAAGGAGATAACCAGTGATTAGTAGAGCAAGTAAAGCAAAATGGCGGCCAGAACCACAGGTGATTATTTCGAAGACGATTATTATTGTGCAGTACTTGAATTACTTGGATAGAGCGTGAGCGTGAAGGTTCTTTAGTGGAAAGAGAGAATTCTTGCGAGGAATTAGGTGACAGAGAATTTCAGGAGGGATTTCGTTTATCAAAATCTACAAATGGATCAATTGAAATAACACAACAACAATCATATTTCTCCTACGGATCGGCTGCTTATATTACGATTCTATGTAACTGTTTTTTCTGTATTTTAAGAGGGAATACTCGAATACCGGTATCTCTTTCTCTATGTCACTGGCTGAACAAAGAGAGTTATGGATGGATCTTTGGATAATGCACAATTCCCTGGTGTAGTCCAAGATCGTACACACATTCCTACCAATTTTCTGCATCCTTTTCCTTTATGGATATTCCATCTTTTTATATAATAGGCCTACAATTAAATCTAGTAATTAAGTCTATCGATACTTCAACCTAACATTGGGATATGATCATTTTTGGATTCAATTTTCCATTTTGTACGATTTTAACCTAAAAGTATTGAAAAACAAAGAAATGGAACTCACAAATATAACAGCGCCCAAAGGCAAACAAATGCAACGCGAAAATGTAGGATACGTTCATTTCGATGTAGAACATAGTGAGCGCAGTCGTTTTTAGACGTTGACTATTATCTTTGCAGCGGTATGGATGCTTTCCTTTAGTCATTTTGTAGAAACAATGTACCATCGTAGACTTTACTCTGGTTAAATGAGGTGTCAGCTAGCCATGTTTTAGTAATCGGTGATTGTGAATGGTGCACATAAATTACATTTTAACCACGGCTACTGTTTAACCATCGTTTCGTAATCTATGATTACTGCGTTTTTAATCAATGTTGATGCACTTCGCCATTAGCCCTTATTACACCCCATACCATATATGACGTTACATGTAACAATATTTATCATTCAACTGTTTCTAACTGCTTTGTTGATTGTATAGGCGGTTTATACAGCCACTAAATTTGAACATAAATAAAACAGACTGCCATTTCATGGGTACTTATTTCTTAATGGTTCTGAGTTTAGACGGCCATGACATTGTCATCTTATAACTTCTCCAACTTGATATATTTATTTAATGTAAATTTGTGCTATCGTAGAAAAACATTGTGTGACACACATTCGTAAAGTTATTTTTTTTTGCCCTCGTGTGTTTGTGAAATGAGCTTAGCCTCGTTACACAAACTTTACACTCCTACCAAAAAGAAAATCTTTACTGATTTGCATCATAAATAACTTTTATGCTCGATCATGCCGAAATGTAGTAATTATACACCTGGTAGCAGCCCTTTAATGGATCTCATTAAAGTACACCTATTCATTAAAGTTCAGGTGTTCCACCAATCAGAAAATACCATTGTAGCAATATGAAAGCTCAAGTATCGATTATTGTCGGATATGCAATCGAAAGACAACAATAAATCAATAAATCACCTATATTTGAAATAAAGTCAGTTCTGTTACTATAATAATTAGCGTTAATTGTAAATAATATTCAAATAAATTCAATTTGTCATCTCGTTTTTCAATGTCTAATTCAATTTCAAGGTTATATCAAGATTAATGTTTATTTTACTCTATAGATTATATCAAGGTCAATGTCGACATTTGTTTCTCGGAAAAAATCAATACTTTCGCGTCTGCGCACATCTCACAATTTACGAGGTATTGCACAAGGTCAGTTCCGCTCCTTAGTCAGATAAGAATAACATGAATACTTATGAATAATTTCAAGTTTGAAATATGGTCGAGCATAAAAAGTCGTATGAAACTAGCCTATAATAGTAATTAAGAAGCTCGTATGAAAATTATGAAACTCGCTTGCGCTCGTTTCATAAACATAGTCGCGTCTTAATTACTACCATTATAGGCTCGTTGCATAATGTACTATTATGTAGTCAAACAAAAAACAGGTAAAATAATTATGTCTAACAGGAAGAAAAAAGTATTCCCCCCCCCCCCCAAGAATCTTGAGATATAAGGAAAATCCTGATAAGTTTAAAGGGATACCCAGATGGTGCAACCTTTTAAAAGGACATTCGAAAGGGGCCTTGAATAATTTCAAGTTAAAAATATGGTCGAGCATAAAAGTCGTATGAAACTTGACTATAATGGTAATTAAGACGCTCGTATGAAAATTATGAAACTCGCTTGCGCTCGTTTCATAAACATAGTCGCCTCTTAATTACTACCATTATAGGCTCGTTGCATAATGTACTAATATGTAGTCAAACAAAAAACAGGTAAAATAATTATGTCTAACAGGAAGAAAAAAGTATTTCCCCCCCCAAGAATCTTGAGGTATAAGGAAAATCCTGATAAGTTTAAAGGGATACCCAGATGGTGCAACCTTTTAAAAAGGACATTCGAAAGGGGCCTATCTGTATAAACATTTGTGGAGAGGTTTCATGAACCACATACAATTTTTAATGTTAAAAAAGAAAAATTGATTTTTTTCAACACAATTGAAAAAATTTCACCTCAGTTTAAGTTTATCTAAAATGTTGGTATTGTATTTACACAATGTTGTTAAAACAGGTGAATGTCACATGGAATAAAGTCTTGAGTCGGATTATACAGAGTTCTGTTTGTTGGCTGCCGTCCTAATACAACCGCTGCTCCTGTTATCTTTGCACTCCTTCGCATCCCGCTCCTGTTCTCGTGCTTCATGCTGAATGCTGAGATTGCAGATTCGAACCTAGTCGAGGTTCATGGATTTGTAAGGACAATAAAACCCTTAGCAAGATTTCTTGAAAAGGGAAGTGAAAATGAATGATCTGTATCTTCAATTTAAGGTACCGGTACGTAAAAGAAAACTGTCCCTAAAAGAGAGGCCCAGGTCACTGGTTGAGAAGAAACTGCCTACTGAAGGATGCACTGGAAGGAATGGTGAACGGGAGAAGAGTTCAGAATAAAAAAACATCGAATGATAGACGACATTAGGAGTCAGGCGGAAAAGAGGGAAGACTTAAAAATGCTGAATTTGCAGTGAAGGATCTGCCTGTGGTCAGAAAACTATGAATGACGTAGATATAATACTAGACCGATACTGGTAATAGTGTTGTTCAATAGGAATATTGCACTGCAGAATTTGCACTCACAATAGCAATAATCTTACTGAATCATAAGCCAAAAACACTGGGGAACTGCGAGGGGACCTTCCGCATAATATGATAATGTAAATAAGAATAATAAGTGGTACTTGCAGCAGATAGGCCTAAATTATGCAAACCATTTTGGTTGAGACTGTGTACTGGGAGAGGATGGTATTTTTTGGCAAAAATGAGTAAATTAAAAAAAATATCTTTAAAATACCCTGTGATATGTGTGAAATGCATAGCATAACATTTTGTGGGTATTTGTGCCCTTATCGGATGTTGAGTCGCCATTTTTAAACTTCCTGCGTTATGGATTTTTAAATCACTCGCCCACTTTTATTGTTGTTTCCAGTAAATTAAATTTCCAATTTTTTTTTCTTTAAAATACCCTTTGATATGGGTGGAATGCATTGCATAACATTTCGTGGGTATTTATGCCTTTATCGGGTGTTGAGACGTCATTTTTAAACTTCCTGCGCTATGGATTTTTGAATCACACGCCCGCTTTTATCGGTTTCCAGTAACTTCATTTTTTTGGTACATTGCCAGACAAAAATGGATATAATTTCTGAAATATTAAAGATACATGCATGAAATTTAGAACACACATTCTTTAGACTATTAGGAAACTTTTCTCTGTAACAGAATTTTGGTAATTGATTTCATTTTAAAAATACGTCCGTTTGTTTGCAATAAAGGAAATCAGAAAATTGTTATTAAATTTTAATTGTTTATTTCACAAACGTAGGGACTAATATCAAAATTCTGTTACAGACAGTTTGTAGAACATGCTTTTGCAAATACATTGCAAAAAACTGTTTGAATCTATCTTTAAAAACGGTTTAGATATATCGGTTTTAGTACAATCCTGCATTGGGTACTTTTTTTTTTCAAATATTTTTTTTTTTTCAAAATATTTATATTTGGTTGAGTTTCCACAGCTATGAGCTCTCTACATACAAAAATTAATATTTTACACCAAATAGGAAAAAAGTTTTAAAAAATATCATCCTCTCCCCTTAAAGGAGTCCATAACATTAAAAAATTTGGGAAATTCTGATCATTTTACAATATGTACACTTGGAAATTGTTCTCTGATAGTGAGCCATCGAGAACACTTTGTGATGTTTCACAGAGTTCCACATATTCTCACTGGATGTCGCTAGAGTAATATATTGATTAAATCTGCACTTCTGATTAGAATACAGGAAGTGCTTAAATCAGAATTCAGAATTATTTAAATTCAATTGAAAAATGGCTACTAAATTGGAAAGTAAA
>JAJSOF020000013.1:157287058-157374558 GCA_025594305.2 Periplaneta americana
GCTACCGCCTATAAACAATAACAATGCACGTCCGATGTGCTGTCAAAACAATTGATTGATCGGAGCCCAGTAACTGGAATTGATACATTTACTGAGGCGGACGAAAGCCTCTGATTACAGAGCCTTAATCAACTGGATAAATAAATAAAAATGTATTTAATCTGACAGCGCTTACTTGATAAATTACACAGCTGACAGAGAAGGAAGATTATTTGCGGGCAAAATGTGTGTCAGGCTGACACAACTACACCGTTCCGCTTGGAATTTAATAAAAACGCAATTTATGGCATTTAATATCTGTTTTAATTGAGTGCAGCGTTTCTGAATTGGTTTCACATAGCAGTGTGATTGTGGAATTTTCAATCTGTCATCACAGGCAATGTAGTTTAAGTATCATACAGCATTACTCAATTTTAGAGAGTTTAAATGCAATAACAGCCAAGTTTTCATGCCCCCAGTCTATCTGTGCAGAGAATTGTACCGAAGACGTGAGGCAGTGATGTCAAAGCAAGCGCTTTTTCTGACCTTGATGTCGTGCGCGGGCATTAAGCGCTGGGTATGCTAGGAGGAATAAGCAGCCTGTTGGATTAAGAAAACAGTGGTGCACAAACTTCAAACGGAACGTGAAATTTTATGTCGTTATTTTTATATGTCTTCTTTCTGTTTGATATTTTCTATATTGTCTGTAAAACAAAAGTACTAACTCCTATTTCTTAGCCTAATATTGCAGTTGTGTTTTAAACGTTAATAACATAATAAAGAGTAAAGAAGGAATATTCACACAAATTCCATAATAACTACAACTATACTGTATAAAGTGGATGAAACACATCATTCATAAAGAAAGTGTTATCCCAAAGAAAGACACTGAATATGACATGATAAGTTGAAATTGATATTGATGGTATATTTAGCCTTATAAAAGTAATCAAAACAATATTATAGTACAAAGCAAAGTTGTCAAGGTATATGTTTTAGCTGTAACTAATATTACATAATAAAACTCTTATCGCATTATGCTTTTAGGTGATATTGGTGCGCAACTTTCTGTTATCAGAATATTAAATTTTCTCTAAATCTGCTGAAGCTGTAGAGCTGAAGTTTTACCAACACATAGGCACATATCTTTTGTTTGTGATGTAACAGTTTTTGCTTTGTTAATTCATTTCCTTACAAACATTTTCCATGTGAATATTTTCAAACTTATTAATTTTTTGTATCTTTTATAGTACTTCATACCAGAAACTGTATTACACTACCAAGTCTAAAATTCTATATCATAAGTGTTTCGTGACTAATAAAAACCGTATTGGAATTTACTGAATTGTTTGATGCAATAGTGTATTACGTTACAAGGTTGGAAGTGCTTTTTAAAAAATCCAGGAAAAGTTTGAAAAAAGAGCAGACCGAGTTTATCAATTTCTGATATTCTGTAATGCACTTCACAAACATGTACGAGTAGTGTCCTACATTTTTTGCACGATCATGTTTTAAAAATTGTAAATACAATATATTTTTCTTTCAGAATTTAGGACAATATTATTTCAAAGCCTTCGAAAAACTGTACTGTAACGGTAACTAAGTAACAATAAGTGCACTGTAACGGTAACTAAGTAACAATAAGTGCACTGTAACGGTAACTAAGTAACAATAAGTGCACTGTAACGGTAACTAAGTAACAATAAGTGCACTGTAACGGTAACTAAGTAACAATAAGTGCACTGTAACGGTAACTAAGTAACAATAAGTGCACTGTAACGGTAACTAAGTAACAATAAGTGCACTATAATGGTAACTAAGTAACAATAAGTGCACTGTAACGGTAACTAAGTAACAATAAGTGCACTGTAACGGTAACTAAGTAACAATAAGTGCACTGTAACGGTAACTAAGTAACAATAAGTGCACTATAATGGTAACTAAGTAACAATAAGTGCACTATAATGGTAACTAAGTAACAATAAGTGCACTGTAACGGTAACTAAGTAACAATAAGTGCACTGTAACGGTAACTAAGTAACAATAAGTGCACTGTAACGGTAACTAAGTAACAATAAGTGCACTGTAACGGTAACTAAGTAACAATAAGTGCACTGTAACGGTAACTAAGTAACAATAAGTGCACTATAATGGTAACTAAGTAACAATAAGTGCACTGTAACGGTAACTAAGTAACAATAAGTGCACTGTAACGGTAACTAAGTAACAATAAGTGCACTGTAACGGTAACTAAGTAACAATAAGTGCACTGTAACGGTAACTAAGTAACAATAAGTGCACTGTAACGGTAACTAAGTAACAATAAGTGCACTGTAACGGTAACTAAGTAACAATAAGTGCACTGTAACGGTAACTAAGTAACAATAAGTGCACTGTAACGGTAACTAAGTAACAATAAGTGCACTGTAACGGTAACTAAGTAACAATAAGTGCACTGTAACGGTAACTAAGTAACAATAAGTGCACTGTAATGGGTCTATTTGAGTTTAGTTTTATATTATGAAGAATGGTTTCCATAGCAACAAGTTTCAGTGTGGGAATTCTAACTTTCAAGGCCTAAAAATAGCTGTAAATAAAACAAAAAGACGATCGTGCAAAAATAGTTTAAATAAATAATAAAATTTAATGAATAATATAATATACTAGTCAGACGTTTTATGGGTAAAATATATCTTAAGTGTATTATTGCAAATCCAGTTCTATTTAACTGCAGTTATTGTATCTACAGTAAGTGGTCATTTCCCTATAATAATCTACATTATAAACTTAAACATTTGGTGATTCTTTGTGGTTTTATCATATTCAAACAAAATTAAAAGCAATATCATAATCTAAATTCATGTTTTTAAAATGGAGGGAGAAGGTTTTGTGTATCTTTACAGTAAGTTTATTTTCATAACATCACTTTTTAAATTGCTTAATGACAGCCTTTTGGAATGCCTAGATGTACAGGGACATCATTTTATTTTTACTTCAATTTTTATTGTACCTGAGCTTTAGAATGTACTTCACTCCCACCCTTTCTACTAATGAAGTTCAACCGTCCTCGACACAGATCCAAGACCGTATATACAGTCATAGTAGCCGTACGGTCATTGTAAACAATACGTTCCAAAAATATGTTAACGTTTTCCAGTGACGATAGAGCTTTCATTATTGAATCATTTTCGCACAGATACTGTCGTCCATTTGTCTACGTCACATCCTGGTTTCCCCCACCAGCTTCTATTCGCTAGTGGCTGGGCTGTCTTAGCTCTTTTCTGAGAACATTAATTTCTGTTAGGAATTGGACGTCTACGTAATATTATACAACTGTTTAAAATAACTTAAATAAAAGGGCCTCGTTAAGTAATTAACTGTCACGTGAATTCATCCCTTTCTGCGACGCTGCGACGTTGCGACGTAACCACTTGGACGGACAGTAGATAGCATGTCTGAGTAATTTTATCTTTTCGGATCGGGCAGAAGTGAAGATTAAATTTACAGTACGTAAGGTACTCTTTTACAGAGTAGGTACAGAATTATTTCAACATGAGTTACTAGTACGAAGGACGAAACTGGTAATTGGAATTAGGTACAATCGTCTATAGTACGATAAGATACACATTAGAACTGAAGCCTGTATCGAAATGAACTGCCGCCATTTTAAAAAATTGTATTTAAATATCCATATTATGATTATTTTTCAATTTAACTTCATTCTCTATAGTGTACGGTAATGTGCTGTAGACAATATAATATACACTGCATAATGAATACGTCCACATGGATAGCTCAGTTCGTGAGTAAAAACACTCATTGTTAATACTTTACTGTATTTTGATTAAACAAAAACCTAATGAAAATTATCAGACTCAAAATCGCGATATTTCCTAGTTTACGTAAATGGATGAAGTACTTTTCTTCTCTCCTATACCTAGTAAAGTGATTTGTTTGTATTTTACGCCAGTATCATCGAACTTCAGTCGTGGAAGTGGGTAGCAAAGATATAGCCAAGTTAATATTAGAAATGTTAGTAAAAATAAAATGATGTCCCTGTATAACAGAGTCACATGACAAACTATCGGTCACTCTTACATCCATTTTTGCGATTTTTTAAATAAGATCTTAAGAATTTTAAACATTGCCTCTAAAGCTTAAAGGTTATAACGTAAAACCATAGAAAGAATTACTATTGCCGTTAAGAATTCATCCCCCCCGTTCGCATTGAACCCACAATCTTTGGATCAAGCAGCAGACACTTGAATATCGGTGAATGGCTTTGAGAAAATGTTTTTCTTCATATCGCCTTTGTGAAATGTCTGATGGAACCAACACTTTTCTTCTGCTACATGTATAGTTTTATGTAGCCCCACCCCAGGTGGGGAGAAAGAATTAGACTGATGTTATTTTACAAAAATATCAAATAGTACAGTTACATTGGAAGAATCAATAGAGGGGAAACCCGGTGTGGTATCTAGGAAGAGAAGGGCCTTTATGAGTGGTAAACACACATTTCTTCCATTATGGATGTTAGTGACTTATAAGATGGCGTCAAGGAGGGAAATGCGTCGTAAGGCTTAGGGGAGGAAACCACCGAGTGCTGTGAGAAGGGTGGGGGATGGAACGAAAGAGAACAGGGAAGAAAATAATGCATTGTTCTCCGTGGTGCTTTTCTGTGGCGGTATTTACTGAAGACATATGAACCTCTTCTCCATACACTGTACTTTCATGTTGAGTATTGTTGTTGTTGAATATTTTCAAGGGAAAATTGTTGCAGGACCGGATATCGAACCCGGGACTTTTGGCTCACAAGCAAACGTTCTGATGGGGGCAGATAAAAAAAGATTAATTTTTTTTTTCCACCGTGTTAATAATGTCAAAAGAAGTGCTTATACAAATTTTGGCCACTCGACCGCAATTACAAGGGCCGTAAAAAAATAAGTTTGCTAGGGGCAGCTAACACAAAAAAACACAATTTCATTGGACAAATTTATTGGGACGGACACAGCAACTTCTTCTTCTTCTTCTGCCTTTCCAAGGATTGGGGTTTATCCCGTTCCGCTGTTGAGCTATTTTTCAAAATATTTTCCATCGGAATTGAGACATTTCTCATATCATGGGATCGACAGAGAAAGGTGCAGACGCAGTCAAACGCTGGTTCCGAACCCAGGCGGCTGACTTCTACGACACAAAAATTGATACCATGGTATGAAAAATGTCTCAATTCCAATGGGGGATATGTTGACAAATAGCGCAACAATTGCTGTATCTGTTTCAATAAATATTCCTATGCAATTGTGCTTTTTTCTATAAACGGCCCCCAGGGAAAATCACTTTCTGGACGGCCTCGTAATTCCGGTCGAGTGGCCAAAATTTGTATAAGCGCTTCTTTTGACATTATTAACATGGTGGAAGAAAAAAATTTAACTTTTTTGTCTGCCCCCATCAGAACGTTTGCTTGTGAGAGCGCCAACTCTCTACCGACTGAGCTACCCAGGAACTGTACCAGGCCCCTGTTCAGTTATTCCCCTTCTATCCACATACCTCAAGTGGGTTGACAGAACGTCAAAGCCAGCATTGAGTGCACACTTCCTGTGTGACTTGAATTATACAAATTTTAGGTGTTTTGAAGAGACTTAAAAAGTGAAATACATGATTTCTGTCTATGGTTCCATCTCTTCCACACACAACACAATTTTGTGATAAAATATTGCCAGTCTTATGCAGATGTTTTGCCAGCCATGTCCAGTCAGGAAACGAAAAACTGCTACAGCAGAATTCCTTGGATATGTTCTATTTACAAATGCAGAGTATAGGTCTATGGTAAGAGAAGTGATTAATGGAGGGCTTGCAGTGTATTTTCTCTTCATATGCAGCGATATTCCGAAATCTCTCCCAGCTCACAAAAAACTTTTCACTGTGGTCCACTCAAAATGTATCGTACGTGTATATTATCACTTTAATATTGCAGGACTCGTGATTACAAGTCAAAAGAGTGGTCGCACAGGTCCGTAGCTGCTCTCGATGCCGAGATATTACTGAGAAATCTCTCGCGGCACGGTTAATTTTATACGAAAATTCGGCCGCCCTCATGCAAATAGCGAGCGGAGGTGACGTCAACGACCTTGGCCACACAAAATGCACTGACTGGTGGCCTACTAGTAATGGAATTAGCATTCGGCTATAGCTGATAGTCTTATTTTACAACGCTTTATCAACTGCGATGACTATCTAGCGTCAGAGTGAAATGAAGGTGATAATGCCAGCAAAATGAGTCCAGAATCCAGCGCCGAAAGTTACCCAGCATTTGCTCTCAATGGGTTGAGGGAAAATACAGGAGAAAACCTCAACCAGGAAATTTGTTCCAAGTAGGATTTGAACCCGACTCGCTCGTTTCACGGTCAGACATTCTAAGCGTTACTCCACAGCGTTGAACCTGTAGTGTTGTTACAGTAAGCATTTCAAGTTGTGTTATTTTTTGTTTTTACATGGATCTCGAAAATAGTGCCCGTACGTCAAAAAAATAAGTAAACCTTTCCAACAATAGCTTATCATTCTTCACTTTAAATTTAGTTTAATCTTTACTGAACTCGAACCCATGTCTACATTGCTACGATGCATATTTTGATTTGGAAACCAAACTGCTCCAAGGTAACCTATATCTGAACTCTGGGATTCTGTCGAGGATTGCACTGCGGACCTCTAGAAAGAAACCAGTACATTAATTACCTAATTAATTAATTAATTCATTCATTCATTCATTATCTTCCATAGATCTTACATGAGCAATGAAGCTTTAAGATGTGGAACAAGTCAAAATTTTACAATATTACAATTACAATTTTTACAAATTTTTACAATATTTTACAATTTTTACAGTTTTACAATTTAGTAATTTTCTACAATGATGAGATGATGTCCGAGGATTCGCCAAAAGATTACCCAGCATTTGCTTTTGGTTCGGGAAAACCTCGGAAAACCCAAACAGGTAATCAAATCAAAGGGGTTGATGCCGAGGACTCGCCATAGACCATCCGGCTTCAGTCCCACGGCTGGGGAAAACCTCGGAAGAAACCATTCAATGAGACCAAAGGGGGATCCAACCCAAGCCCGAACGCAGCTCCGGATCAGCAGCCCAGCGAGTCTGCCGACTGAGCTACATCGATGGCTCTACTAAAAGTATACAATACATAGCCAATCGGATTATTAAATTTACAAACGCAAACGATCATTCATCAGTTGAGCTATACAGACTAGTATTCATTTTAAAAGCATATACAATTCATATAAACTAGCCAGACTATACAAACATGTACAATCAAATTAGTTCAATTTACAAACTTATTTTCGTTATAGCTATACAAAACAGTATAATTCATATGAAGTAGATTAATTCAATTTATAAGCTTAAAAATTCATCAGTTGACCTATACAGTATACTATTCAATTTACAATACATACAATTCATCAGTTATCCTAGACAAAAATATACAATGCATAGCAAACAGATTAAGTCAATATAAAAACATATTTTAGTTGAGCTATATAAAATTTTACATGTCATTTTAAGTAGAACAATTCAATTCACAAGCATAAACAATTCATCAATTGTGTAGAAGGTATGAATATGTAGAAATTGGGTTAATTCTTTTCTGAACCTTTTCTCGTTGTTCTTCAAATCTTTAAGATAATTAGGCAGTGCATTGAAGACTGTTATACATGAATAGCGAACTCCTTTTTAAAACAGCTTAGACTAACAGAGGGTAGATGAAGATCTGATTTATGTCTTGTAATTATTAAAATGATGAATGTCTTGATTAGTACTGAATTTATCTTGGTTCTTAATATACAGCATCATTAGGGAAAGAATGTATTCACAAGGTAAAGGCAAGATTTCTAAGTTTCGGAAAATATTTTTACATGAGGTCCTTTTATGCACACCGGCCATTATTCTTATAGCTTTTTTTGTAAAACAAAAACGTGTTTAGCTTCAGACTAGTTACCCCAGAATATTAATCCATGTTTCATTACAGAGTGAAAATATGCAAAGTATGACATTTTAAGTAAGTTTATATCACCAATAGTAGATAAGGATCTTAATGCATAACAGGCAGAGCTCAATTTACGAGTAATATATTCTATATGCGTTTTCCAGTTCAAGTGATTATCCAATTCTAAACCAAGAAACTTTGTGCTTATAGATTCTTTGAGATGAGTTCCATTTAATCGAATACTGTAGGAAGATTAACTCCATATGTAGATGAAATTATTGGGGATCATCAGTGTGGTTTCAGGCGTAATAGATCGACTATTAATCAGATTTTTGTATTCGGCAGATATTGGAGAAAAAATGGGAGTATAAGGGTACAGTACATCAGTTATTCATAGATTTCAAAAAGGCGTATGACTCGGTTAAGAGAGAAGTTTTATATAATATTCCTATTGAATTTGGTATTCCCAAGAAACTAGTTCGATTAATTAAAATGTATCTTAGTGAAACTTACAGCAGAGTCCGTATAGGCCAGTTTCTATCTGATGCTTTTCCAATTCACTGCGGGCTAAAGCAAGGAGATGCACTATCACCTTTACTTTTAACTTCGCTCTAGAATATGCCATTAGGAAAGTTCAGGATAACACAGAGGGTTTGGAATTGAACGGGTGACATCAGTTTCTTGTCTATGCAGATGACTTGAATATGTTAGGAGAAAATCCACAAACGATTAGGGAAAACGCGGAAATTCTACTTGAAGCAAGTAAAGGGATAGGGTTGGAAGTAAATCCCGAAAAGACTAAGTATATGACCAGAATATTGTACGAAATGGAAATATAAAAATTGGAGATTTATCCTTCGAAGACGTGGAAAAATTCAAATATCTTGGAGCAACAGTAATAAATATAATTGACACTCGGGAGGAAATTAAACGCAGAATAAATATGGGAAATACCTGTTATTATTCCTGATGCGGGAAGACAGGTCTACCAACTGAGGTAAACTACTGTGAAATTGGTAGACATGGAAATTGCAACACGGTGAAGATTAAAGTTGCTCTTGTCGTGAGGTAAATTGTTGGGCGTTGCGTTTCCTTGGCTAAGACTGGAGCGGAGTTGCTTGGTAACTCATTTACCTACTTGAAATCAAAAAGCTAGCTGTCACTCCAAGAAAGCCTGGAGGGTATGCAACTTCTCGGACAGCTCTTGCTGCCAGCTGACATTGTTTGGAACAACCAGATTCAATTTGCGTCGCAAGCACAGCGGTCAACCTGCGGTCCGCGGTTTGTTAACCACCCCTAGTAAATGCTATTACCATTCGACGGGGGTGTACAACGGTCCGGGTAATGACAACTGCAGCTGGATTTATATGTGAAATGCATGTTGCGCGAAACAGTCTGGGGCAGTTGCCTCAGCAGTGTGATGGCCACCATATTCCTGGCGGGTTCAAAACCGGAGCAGTGCGATGGACTTTTAAAAAGATAGCAACCACCGGCAACCGCTGGGTCAGGCGACAGCGAGCTGGGGGGCACTTTTGAGCCACAATAATTTTGAGCCACTTGCCCTTAATTCAGTTTGATCCACTTTATAATAAGTGAAGGAGACCTTTGTAGGAACATTTCATTTTGTTGCTTTGGCAGTGAAGTTAGGTAACACAAATTCTAGTCCTGTTTATTAAATCCAGACTGCTGGCTGACAAAAAGCATGTTAAAATTCTGTGGCCGGGAGGAAAAAGGTCCTAAGTCAATTTTCTTTGAAAATGAGATTTTTATATATTCTGAAAGAGGAAACAATTCTCTACAATCTGCTAAAACGGCTAAAGTCAAATAAGACTCCTGACTGGATTTGTAGAGCGTTACCAAATGTCCTAAGTACTTTTGAATCGAACACACACAGAATAAAGGACTTAAGAATATTTAATACTTTATTCCTTACAGACCATCACATGTTTACTTTCCATGCTTCCCTATTAAAAAGGTCTAACTTGTATTTTAGTATTTTATCACATACTGATGTCCTTTCCTTTTAAAACTTTAAGCACCAGGGTAAACAGTCCTATATTGTTTAAGACCCATTTTGCATTCCTAATAATTTACATTTCTCATTTATTTTGACATGAAAAAGGTCTTATGTTTAAATAGTCCCTTCTACTCAATTTGGCTTCTGGTCTTAAAAGGGCTTAAGTGGGGCTATTTTTGGAAATAATCAAGAAAATTGTTAAAATTTTACCTATTTTAGAAGAAATATAAATAAATAATATCCAGGAAATAAACTCTTAATTTAAAAAACTCTATAATTGACACCAATTTCAATCTTTCTACTGCTCTCCTGAAAAGTATAAAATTTTTACTTAAGACCTTTTCCTCCCGGCCACAGAATTATTGTCGGCCATTCCAGACAAACTGGAAATTACAAATGAAAAACTCTTTTCACAAATATTTGTTTATTATTGGTGTAAGACATAGATGAAACTCTAAATTAAATATTCTGATGTTTTCTTTTCAAAAGGAAAAATATTTAAAAGTTTTATGGGCATTGAATCTAAGTGGTCGTGGCTAGGTAATAGGTAGGCTACTTTTCGTTTCCCTTAAGTTTGTAGCACTTATTCATAGAGAGATCAGCTGTTAATGCATGTTTTTCAAGGAGCTATTGTTGAAGAAATATTTTCAGATTCTGCACTATTAATTCCAGAGCTCCGGGATCAAGGAACTTTTTACTCTTTCTGCCATTTATTTTAAGTAGATTGGGTTAATAACAATTACCAATCTTACAGTTCAAGTGAATATTTTGACTTAGAAATGTCACAGCTGTTTTGAAACTGGAAAAATGAAGGAAATTAACTCATCTGTAACATCCGTGACATGGAAGAAACAGCTGTAAAATATTTACCGATTACATTTTTGTGAACTAATGGACACTATGAGATTGAATCTCTTTTTGCTTAAGGCATAGACCTGAGTTTTACACTTTTTGTTAAGGTGTGAAGTGAGTTCACAAATCTTGTAACATCCGTGACGTAACCTTTTCTTTATTTTCTGTAATAATGATAAATTTTATTCAAACAACTAGCATTTAAGTGTGCTTAAATGCGACAGGCTCATATCAGTAGATTCACTGGCATGTAAAAGAACTCTTGCGGGACAAAATTCTGGCACACCGGCGACGCTGATATAACCTCTGCAGTTGCGAGCGTCGTTAAATAAACCATAGTTTAAAAAAATAATTAAAAGTGCATGTGTTACATATTAATTTTTTTATAAATGGTTCATGCTGAGAGAACATTGAGGTCATTATTATTTATTTTAGAATTGAAAGACAAACCGTTTCAGTTGGACGTATAAACAAAATGTGCTTACAAAGATAGGAGATTTACATATCAAAATAGCGGATGGAGGAAGGCAAAATAGAAATTACGAATTTTCGTGATACCTATAGGAATTATCCTTGGCTAACGGGAAGCTCTGGGACACATAAGTTATATGGTTATATGTGTATTCTGTTTGTGGGTGAAAAGTAGTGATTATCATCTTTTTGTTGGGTCTCTGTCGCAAAAGTATTTGATAGAAAAGCCGAGAAACATCTGCTCTATAAAAGATACAAGGTAAGCAGATTTTTTCAGCCTACCCATATTTACACCTTAGCTTCGCCAGTGGTATGGATGATAATGATGATGATGATGATGATGATATGTGAATTAATGATGGCAAATGAGTCCGAGGGCCAACGCCGAAAGTTACCCAGCAATTCTGCTCTCTAGGAGGTTAATGTCTTTAAACATTACAACAAAAAAGGTTGAACATACCATCTCCTTAAAGTGAGTTTTTAACTGACAACAGTTTTATCAGTTTTTAGCTTCATTCTATATTTCTAATATCAGTCCTCATCAGACATCACAGAATAATTTTTTCCGCTAAAGAATTTGAGCCTAGTAGGCTATTATCGAGCATAAACTGACAATAGGTTTATATTTTCAGAGCTCATTAGTTCATCTTTCATCAGTTTGAATACGTGTGGTCACCTTTCCTCCACTGAACTCACACACAATTATTCATATGTTCAGTTCTATCTTCTGCAATCGACTTAAAAAGTAAAGTCATCAAATCTGTGAGATTCTTCTATGTTATACTTTGGAAAGAACTTCTTCACAATTTCAAGACTGCCGGTAACATCATTCAGGCATAGAACAGGGAGCAAGCACTTGCAGGAGTCTTATCTATCTATCTATCTATCTATCTATCTATCTATCTATCTATCTATCTATCTATCTATCTATCTATCTATCTATCTATCTATCTATCTATCTATCTATCTATCTATCTATCTATCTATCTATCTATCTATCTATCTATCTATCTATCTATCTATCTATCTATCTATCTATCTATCTATCTATCTATCTATCTATCTATCTATCTATCTATCTATCTATCTATCTATCTATCTATCCCATCCATCCATCCATCCATCCATCCATCTATCTATCTATCTATCTATCCCATCCATCCATCCATCCATCCATCCATCTATCTATACCTGTGGAGTAACGGTCAGCGCGTCTGGCCGCGAAACCAGGTGGCCCGGGTTCGAATCCCGGTCGGGGCAAGTTGCCTGGTTGAGGTTTTTCCAGGGTTTTCCCTCAACCCAATACGAGCAAATGCTGGGTAACTTTCGGTGCTGGACCCCGGGCTCATTTCACCGGCATTATCACTTTCATATCATTTAGACGCTAAATAACCTAGATGTTGATACAGCGTTGTAAAATAACCCAATAAATAAATTATCTATCCATCCATCCATCCATCTATTTATTTTGCTAATAATTGTAACATAAAAACATATAAACAGAAAAAACTTTAGCTCACCCCTGAAAGAGTAGAACTCGTGCTCAGGGACGGATTCCTGAATTTAAATTAAGAAATATGTAATACAATTTGTCTTATGTCTAATTATAGTTAGATATTATACTGTTGGTACCACTGCTCTCACAATCGATTTATCCTATTTCGAACAAATGAAAATTGATACCGTTGTGTGAATTTTTTCTATGAATCGCGGCGGCTATGTTTGAATTGACTAATAACGAAAAATCCGGGCCTTTTCGCGTCCCGAGTCCAGTTTGTCGGGACATCGGGAATCTTCATTAAAAATCCCGGAAAATCGGGACGAATGGGATCCCCAACCTCAGACAACATACAGTAGATCACATTGACAATGAGAAAAACATGTATGTCGGAGGCAGGATTCGAATCGAAGACCGTGGTACACTATCTCAGACGTACCAACATACTTTGTGATTTCTTAGGAACCTCAGTGTGATACGCCTTATACCTCCTCCTAGCGAATCTAACAAAATTCAGAATTCATCTTGCACTTGAGAGAACCGGGTTTATATCTGCCTCGAAATAGCAGCGCGTCCTGGTGCGGTTCCAGTAATTTCTTCCAGTAGAATGTCGGTTTTAAGTGGTGCAACACCACAATTACATTTCTCTGCAAATTATGCGACATTCCAATTAACCAAGTAGCTGATACAGCGGTACTAAATAAAATGTTCCGGATCGTTATGAGCCATCAAGCAGATTGGACATAGCTCGGCAAGACCGATTTACCCACAATGCTCTTTTCAAGCTTAATCGCCCACAAAATTAAATTCCAGAGCCCTCTAAATTAAATAAGAAAGTGTTCTACAGCGCTACGAAAAGTAGTCCGTCTGCTGCTGCACTCCCATTAAAAGGGTAAACAATGTTTTATAGTTAGCACAGCGCATGCGCGACAATGGGGAATTCTGTTCAAGTGAAAACAGTGAGGGGAAGGAGAGAGAAAAAAAAAAGAGAGAGAGGAAACGTTATATTTATAGTAGTCCAAGTCGCTTCGCGTTGCCATGGATACGACGCCGCCGTGCGGCTTGGTTCGCGACGCCCGTTGCAGCGTCATCAGTGCGTCCGAGACCGCCGCGGAGAGCAGCTGGCGCTCGTCGTGGTGGATTGCAGCAATCCGAGTCGCGTGCGGTACGGCTCAGTGTTTTCATTTGTTTTTTATGTTGTCCATAGCCGCCGTGTTCACTTCCGCTTTGTCATTTGTTTTTGTTGCGTACACAATGGTTCTGGTGCGTTTTTATTGTGGTAATGCCGTGTATTATTTTAATTAGTAGGCTATGTAAAACGTGACGCGGGGTTTGTAATGAAATCGTGTGAAGTTTATTATCTTAATTTAACTTGATTATATTGTTGACATTGTTATTATATCTTCTATTTCATCAAGGATTTTAGAAACCGTAAGTTCATAGCGCTTTTTTTGTTTTATCAGACACTACCAACTGTTATTGTAAATAAAATAAACAAAAGAAGTTTGGCTGATAAACAACTGAGAAATTATTAATAATTGTGAACCAAAATATTTGTAACAGCTAAACATAATAACTAGAGTTCAATGTAAAATAATAACCGGAGTTATAAATTAATAAATAAAACAGTGATTTTGTTTTCGAGGACGGAATTGCTATTAGATGTCATGGCCTTCTGTTAGTGCTTAGACATAACTATGCATTAAAAAATAAGAAACAATTTTATTTAGAATATAATCCCCACCAAAGACTTAAATGTCTTACAAATATCGCGAAAGCTGTCTTGTTATATTCCTCGTGGCTAGCTAAAAAGAATGCGTATAATATTTTAGTATTGCGTGTGTTGATGACGTAACAATTATTATGACGCGTGTGTGAAGATTCTGACAACTTCAATTTACGCTGTTGCCAGTTCAATAGGGTCCCCAGTGGATTAATTGTAGCTCCACGTGGTCTGCAGTAGTTAAGGTAAGTTTGCCTTCAGTTTATATTTTCTGTTTTTGCCCATAATTTATGGCGTTACTAGATATAAGATAACTTAGGCAGTAAAAATAAGGTAGCCTATCAGGCGCATAGAAATATGTTCTCGAAATGTAACAGCAGAGGGAGTAGGGACATAGCTTCTAATTCACTCTCCTGTACTGTTTACACTGTACCTTCTGTTGTCAGAGACTTTTCAAAAGCACTTACTTACTGGCTTTTAAGGAACCCGGAGGTTCATTGCCGCCCTCACATAAGCCCGCCATTGGTCCCTATCCTGAGCAAGATCAATCCAGTCTCTATCATCATATCCCACCTCCCTCAAATCCAGTTTAATATTATCTTCCCATCTACGTCTCGGTCTCCCCAAAGGTCTTTTTCCCTCAGGCCTCCCAACTAACACTCTATATGCACTTCTGGATTTGCTCATAAGTGCTACATGCCGTGCCCATCTCAAACGTCTGGATTTAATGTTCCTAATTATGTCAGGTGAAGAATATAACGCGTGCAGTTATGTGTTGTGTAACTTTCTCCATTCTCATGTAACTTCATCCCTCTTCGCCCCAAATAGTTTTCTAAGCATCTTATTCTGAAACACCCTTAACCTATGTTCCTCTCTGAAAGTGAGAGTCCAAGTTTCACAACCATAAAGAACAACCGGTAATATAACTGTTTCATAAATTCTAACTTTCAGATTTTTTGACAGCAGACTGGATGATAAGAGCTTCTCAACCGAATAATAACACGCATTTCCCATATTTATTCTGCGTTTAATTTCCTCCAGAGTATAATTCTATTTTTGTTACAGTTGCGCGCAGGTATTTGAATTTTTCCACCTCTTCAAAGGATAAATTTCCAATTTTTATATTTCCATTTCGTACAATATGCCTGTCACGAGACATAATCATATACTTTGTCTTTTCGGGATTTACTTCCAAACCTATCTCTTTACTTGCTTCCAGTATAATTCCCGTGTTTTCCCTAATCGTTTGTGGATTTTCTCCTAACATATTCACGTCATCCGCATAGACAAGCAGCTGATGTAACCCATTCAATTCCAATCCCTCTCAATCTAGGCGACATAATATTTCCACTCCCATTTTCATAGTTTTTAACATAAAATATAACTAATACGTCCTTCGAAAAATAGCGTTCTGAAATTTGCAACATCCACTAAACGAAATTAATTCGTATGCGAGGAAATACGTAATGAAATGTAATGAGACAAGTTATCAATACTGGAAGAGAAAAGTATGGTTAGAAACTTTCATGGTGTCAAAATTAGTAATAAAGAAATTGAATCCATATATGGCTTCATGTGTAGATAATATTGCCACTGACATTCTTGCAAGTTAGGTAGTGTCACAGTCTACTATATACAGTCACGAAGCTTGAGTTTTGAGGGTGCTAGAAACAATAGACTGTGCCGGTACTATTTCGCATTGTCTGTAATGAGGCGATATTAGCGATCCTAGTGGTGAGCAACTATCTAATGTATGCAAATTTACTACGTATTGAGCTTCGTGACTGTATATATTAGACTTGGTAGTATAGTATTTGTTTAACTGATTATTTATCATGTCATCGTTATTAAAATAATTAATATTGATATTCATAGTTTTCTGCCCAAGGGCAGGTCGTTCACTGCAAACCCAGCATTCTCGAATCTTTCTTCCTCGAGCTCTTCTCCCGTTCACCATTCAGTTTCTTTTCAGGCAGTGACGCAACCAATTCCTTTTTACGAGTATCTTCAGTGAAATTAGTAACATTAATAGCAATATAAGAATAACTAGGACAATAACTTATCATAACATTCAGCTATTTAACTTTTAAAATCAATAAATTGTATGGATGTATACTGTATTACTGATATACATATCAAATGACTAATTATGTAGTAAGCATCGGCCAAGCTAAGTTCCCGCAATAGCGGTCCAAATGTTATTAATGTACATATTCATTAAACCACTTCATTCATATTTTTCTGACCAAGGTGAGATATTTCACTGCAAACCCAGCATTCTCCAATCTCCCCCTTTTTTTTTCGCCTCCCCTATGGTCTCTGCATACGATTCATATATCTTAATAACGTCTATCATCTGATATCTTCTTTTACCTCGAACAATTATCCCGTTTACCATTCCTTCCAGTGCATCCTTCAGTAGACAGTTTGGATAATTATAAAGATACGATGGAAGAGCCGTAACGTCATTGATGACGTCACGAACGTGTTTTTAACCAATATGACAGCCACATTGGATTAAATATAGTCTCCATTTTCGTAATAAATTTTACGAAAACCACAGGCAATAAAATAGATAATTTTACCAAATTTTAGGGGGCTACATCCCCTGAACCCCCAAATGTTCACTATACTAACAAAAATTCCAAGCATATATCACAACGTAAAAAATAGATCACACAAAAAAACTCCTGTGGTTTTCATAAAATATCATGCAAAAATGGAGACTATATCAAATTAGTCCAATATAGCCAACGTTTAGGACACAAAAATGTTTTCGGCGTCAATAAAAAAGTCGTGGTTATCCATTTCAGATGCGCAAGAAGTAAGAAAAATTTACTGAGCCAGGACAAAATCACAGACATAATCACAAAATGTACTAATATTTAAATCAACAACGGAACCATGTATATTTCCACAAACAACACAAATAAATGCGTAGGATAATTAATTTCTCAGATCGCTTGCAAATCTTTGCCCTACACTTTGCTCCACAAACTACAGAAGCCTCCAAGAAGTAAAACACTCTCTACACTTCTCAAATTATGAGCTAAATCCACAGTCTAGTATGTTATTATTTGCTCCTATTTTTAGATTATTTTTATCTTTATTAGTCTGCTTTATTATTCCTTTTTTTACTGGTTTTGTTTACAGTCATGAAGCTTGAGTTGTGAGGGTACTAGAAACAAAAGACTGTACAGGTACTATTTCGCATTGTCTGTGATAGGCGATAGTAGCGATCCTAGTGGTTAGCAACTATCCATGGATGCATATTTACTACGTATTGAGCTTCGTGACTGTATATACTAGACTGTGCTAAATCCCTGACCGCACATAGTCTATCAGATTGGCCATTCCCATGTTATGAAATGGCGATATATAAAAAAGAACAACAACTGGGAGTCCACAGTCGAAAATGTATCTTTGGTAACGATCGCTAGATGGAAGTACTGGTGCAAGTATTACCCATGCAGTTTCTTCAGGACTATAACGTGATTTACTTTGCAGTCACTAGATGGCAGCATAGTGGAATTTATGAAAGTTGCCCTGAAAGTGCATTAGGCTGGTCAATATGTAATATGTGTTGTCGCACGCCATGTATTCATATGAATTTTCAAATGTCAAAAACGACACGATATATCGCACAACTTCACTTATCGATCTATCGATCACAATACCGCCATCTTGTGACGTAATAACTTGTTACCAATGGTGTCATAATTTCCAAGGATCTTTAAAATTACCGCAGTTCTTCTCGGCCAGTGACCTAGCAAATTTGTTTTTCTCTTCTTGATCAGTTTCAGAATTTATTATTATTTTTTGACCGACATTGTATTGTTCATTACTGCACTAACTATAACTTAGGCCTACGTATATTAAAAAAATTTTAATAAATATGCCTCTGTATCAGCTGTCCATAATTACCCCACCAGGGATAGGTATTATCAAGTGTCAGATTGACAAAATCTAAAAATTGGTACAACTCGTTTTCCATTGTCTTACTTAAGGGGAGAGGATGGTATTTTTTTTAACTTTTTTCCTATTTGGTATAAAATATTAGTTTTTTGTATGTAGAGACCTCATAGCTGTAGGAACTCAACCAAATATAAATATTTTGAAAAAAAAATTATTTGGGGGCCCAAATTTGAAAAAATATACACAATGAAGGATTGTACTAAAACCGATATATCTAAACCGTTTTTAAAGATAGATTCAAACTTTTGTATTTGCAAAAGCATGTTCTACAAACTGTCTGTAACAGAATTTTGATATTAGTCCCTACGTTTGTAAAATAAACAATTAAAATTTAATAACAATTTTCTGATTTCCTTTCTAGCAAAAAAAGGACGTATTTTTAAATGAAATCAATTAACAAAATTCTGTTACAGAGAAAAGTTTCCTAATACTCTAAAGAATGTGTGTTCTAAATTTCATGCATGTATCTTTAATAGTTCAGAAATTATATCCATTTTTGTCTGGCAATGTAGCAAAGCAGGAAGTTTAAAAATGACGTCTCAACATCCGATAAGGGCACAAATACCCATCTCAAACGTCTGGATTTAATGTTCCTAATTATGTCAGGTGAAGAATGCAATGCTTGCAGTTCTGCGTTGTGTAACTTTCTCCATTCTCCTGTAACTTCATCCCTCTTAGCCCCAAATATTTTCCCAAGCACCTTATTCTCGAGCACCGTTAACCTCTGTTCCTCTTTCAAAGTGAGAGTCCAAGTTTCACAACCATAAAGAACAACCGGTAATATAACTGTTTTATAAATTCTAACTTTCAGATTTTTGGACAGCAGACTGGATGATAAAACCGAATAATAACACGCATTTCTCATATTTAATCTGCGTTTAATTTCCTCCCGAGTGTCATTTATATTTGTTACTGTTGCTCTAGGGTATTTTAATTTTTCACCTCTTTGAAGGATGAATTTCCAGTTTTTATATTTCTATTTCGTACAATATTCTGGACACGAGACATAATCATATACTTTGTGTTTTCCTTGTTTATTTCCAAACCTATCTCTTTACTTCCTTCAAGCAAAATTCCCGTGTTTTCCCTAATCGTTTGTGGATTTTGTCCTAATATAATCACGTCATCCGCAAAAACAAGGACCTGATGTAACCCGTTCAATTCCAAACCACCTCTGTTATTGTGGACTTTAATAATGATAATAATAATACTATTATTATTATTATTATTATTTATTATCATCATCATCATCATTATGTAACTTTTGGTGCAGCCAATATTTGAACGCTACATTTCTACTATATTTCACCACATTGAACTAATTTTTGTATTTGGAATGTCCCCTCCCAGTGTCCCTAACTCCCCACGCTCATTCTCTAGTGTGTTTTGTTGACTGGCATATACAGTATCCTTCATCAGTGATCCCGATTTCGGTCCATTCTGCGGTGATATGTTCCTAATTTTTCGGTAAGCTATTAATATTTATTTCCTTACATTATTTCCGCTCAGATCTCCATTTTACCTCGGGGATGTCTTTACCGTGTTCATTGGAATTTCAGTACACTGTTACGTCACTGTCTACATGTCCGTGATCTCAAAACGTCGTAGTTACGCGGTGGTATCATATTACTGTAGGTACAAGATCCAAAAGACTGGAATGTCATACCAGATAAAAATAAGCAATATTAGCTTTCCTAAAGGCTTAATACTTCAGGCTTTCAAACCGTTGATTCTCTGAAGTAGGCATTTGTCTAAACATAGTAGTCATGGGAACGGCTAGATTCTAGAACAATGTAATGGCCACACTGCATTTGACCGATTCTTTACACAACGTACTCACCGGGTGACCATTCTGCACACGATCTAGAGCAGTGGAAACAAAAACACAGCCGCGGATCTAGTAAGACTGTGTACAAGCAGGTCGGAACTCGTAACAGGGGTGTACAGAATACAAACGCATTTTCCATGTTATTATCTTTTACCCTTTGTTTTGATAGTTTTCTTAAATAATAATATAATGCTAATATTTTTAAATGTTTGGGTCTAAGAGGGATGAAGTTACAGGAGAATGGAGCATTGTATTCTTAACCTAACATAATTAGGAACATTAAATCCAGACATTTGAGATGGGCAGACTATGTAGCACGTATGAGGTAATCCAGAAATGCATATAGAGTATTAGTTGGAAAGCCAGAGGAGAAAAGACCTTTGGGGAGGCCGAGACGTAGAGGTAGGATAATATTGAAATGGATTTGTGGGAGGTGGGATATGATGGTAGAGATTGGATTAATCTTGCTCAGGATAGGGACCAATGGCGGGCTTACGTGAGGGCGGCAATGAACCTCCAGGTTTCTTAACAGCAATAATAATAATAATAATAATAATAATAATAATAATAATAATAATTTATAAAACATTTATATTACCGGTTGTTCTTCATGGTTCGCTTTCAGAGAGAAACATAGGTTAAGGGTGTTTGAGAATTAAGTGATTAGAAAAATATTTGGGGCTAAAAGGGATGAAGTTACAGGAGAATGGAGAAAGTTACACAACACAGAACTGCACGCATTGTGTTCTTCACCTGACATAATTAGGAACATTAAGTCCAGATGTTTGAGATGGGCAGGGCATGTAGCACGTATGCGCGAATCCAGAAATGCATATAGAGTGTTAGTTGGGAGGCCGGAGGGAAAAAGACCTTTGGGGAGGCCGAGACGTAGATGGGAAAATAATATTAAAATGGATTTGAGGGAGGTGGGATATGATGACAGAGACTGGATTAATCTTGCTCAGGATAGGGACCGATGGCGGCCTTATGTGAGGGCGGAAATGAACCTCCGGGTTCCTTAAAAGGCAGTAAGTAAGTAAGTAAATCCAGACATTTGAGATGGGCAGACAATGTAGCACGTATGAGGTAATTCAGAAATGCATATAGAGTGTTAGTTGGAAAGCCAGAGGGGAAAGACCTTTGGGGAGGCCGAGACGTAGAGGGAGGATAATATTGAAATGGAATTGTGGTAGGTGGGATATGATGATAGAGACTGGATTAATCTTGCTCATGACCGATGGCGGGTTTATGTGAGGACGGCAATGAATCTCCAGGTTCCTTAAAAGCCATAAGTAATAATAATAATTTTTTTATTTCGTTATTTTACGACGCTGTATCGACATCTGAGGTTATTTAGCGTCTGAATGATATGAAGGTGATAATGGCAGTGAAATGAGCCCGGGGTCCAACACCGAAAATTACCCAGCATTTGTTCTATTGGGTTAAGGGAAAACCCCGGAAAAACCTCAACCAGATAACTTGTCCCGACCAGGATTCGAACCCGTGCCACCTGGTTTCGCGGCCAGACGCGCTGACCGTTACTCCACAGGTGTGGACAATATAATAATAATAATAATAATAATAATAATAATAATAATAATAATAACTTTATTTATTTACTAGCCGTACTCGTGCGCTCCGCTGCACCCGTTAGAAATAAATGTAAAGTAATTATATAATTAAAATAGGACGTTTGATCCAGGGAACATTCGTGTTTGATAGAAGGATAAATCGTTTATTATGTTACTTAATTTAAATTTAATTAAAAAAAATTAAAATGCGATCATTTTGATCCAGAGACCACTCATTTGGTTCAAAAAATTAGTTTAGGAAATACAGGAAACGAATGTACAGAATAGCCTATCAAGTTTTCTGTGCATAAGAAGCTATTTTAATCTTACCTGTCCTCGATTCACTCAGAAGTTACTGTAATAACATTATAGATTATGTCCATCTAGAGAAACTACACTTTCCAATGGTGAATTAATAATTAATTATACAAATCGGTTAATTTAGCTTCCGATATTACTTCATAGAAACGCAGAAACATTATCTGTAGGCTATCTTTCATAGCTTTCGATTGTTGTTGTCCAAGGCCCCTTATAGACGAAGTCATTTGTTTTTAATTCATTACACGGCATTATATGGCAGTTATTTTAATTTTAAAACTCATTTATCTCATTAAATATCAGTCCTATCAAAATTTTTCAAGGAACAAAACTTATCGCAAATTATTTGTAAAGAAACTTTTGTTATGTAACATTTTTCACAAAAATCAATAATAAGTGAAATATTTCGATTTATTTAATTCAGGCCCCCTAATAACCCCTCTTTTAAATAATGTATTTTGAATGCCATATAGCCTAAAATCTAAGTTACAACGAACTTAATTTTATTCCAATTTTAATCGAAATCCGTTCAGCCATTATCGCGTGAAAAGGTAACAAACATACAGACAGACATACAAACAAAAATTTCAAAAAAGCGATTTTCGGTTTCAGGGTGGTTAATTATATATGTTAGGACCAATTATTTTTGGAAAATCGAAAATTACCCGAAAAATTTCGGCTACAGATTTATTATTAGTATAGATCTATTTTGCTCTCCCATACCGAAATAGTTTAGATGATGACATTTTATATTTTGACTGTGACTCATTATGAACCAAAAGACGAAAATAAGGCAGTGGTGAGAACGTAGTGCCTAGCATCAAACTGCGCTACAGACTGGCGTACAAAATTATTGGTTTTCACCGTCATTCAGTGGAACATATCTGGGCATGTCAGTGTTTGTTCCAGCATTGTGGGTATTGTAAAAAATCTGTCAAATACGGCTACAGTGTAACCACAGCCTTAAAGCGGTTGTACTGCCCCTTGAGTAGTCCCCTCCCTCTAGCGAAGGGGTGGTGGTTAGATGACTGTGCATCACGAAGTGAATTATCAGTGACATAGGCTGCTATTGCAAGACGAGTTGACGTGCCCTGCTTTCGTTTAATACAGAGTCATGAAAATGCACGTGGAGAAGATACTAGCGCCTCGAAACTAAAGTTGTGAGTAGGCCAATCTGGAACATTCGCCATTTTCACTCTTACGGCATAAACTATTTATTTAAAATACTGGAGAAAAAGATTATGAAATTATGGTGCTGTAGAGAAAAGTACGACCTCTCATATCTTCAGCTGGGATACCGGCGTAGCTCAGTCGAATGAGGCACTTTCCTGTCGACCAGAGTTGCGCTCGGGCGTGGGTTCAATTCCCGATTGGGCTGATTACCTAGTCGGGGTTTTCCGAAGTTTTGAACAACCGTAAGGTGAATGTCAGGTAATCTATGGAAAATCTTCTGCCTCAACTCGCCAAATACCATCTTATCACCAATCTCATCGACGTTAAATAACCGAGTAGTTGATACAGCGTCGTTAGATAACCAACTAAAAAAACTGGGATACTTAAGCTAACAATATTAAGAAATAGTTAATAATTTATAAATTTCCGGTCAATCTAGAGCATCCATTGGCCACTGAACGAATATTGCACACTTCTATCATTGCCAATGTGGCGCTATAAACCAATTTTCGATACTTTCATCACAACCACAACACATTTCAAATCTTACTGTACGATATATAGAATTATTACTACATTAACACTTTTAGTACATCACGAAACATGTCAAATGTAATTATTGTGAAAGTCGCCATAGTGTCTTCTTCGAATTAGTAGTACAGGGACATCATTTTATTTTTACTTGCATTTTTATTGTACCTGCATTTCTGAATGTACTTCACTCCCACCCCTTCACTAATGTCCTTGCTCCCGTCAGACACACAAACTTACGGCCGCTGTTGCATTCGAAGTCTTCAAGCAGTGAAGTAAACACTGCAGTGTATAGTGTGTTTCATAAATATGATTGCGTTTTCTATAGAAGAAAGAACCTATATTAATAATATCGTACTAAAAATTATATTCAAGAAACGATAAATTCAATTTCAGAGAATATGCTTCAAAATGTTTTTAATAATATGCGTACTGAATTGAAGCCTGCATTGTAATGAACGGCAACCATTTTCAGCAACTTGTTTAAAAATTCAGATTAGCTTTTTTGAATTGAGGTGGCTAGAAGCAAAGGAATGTTAGTGACATTTGTAAAAACATGAGTTAAGTGCATCCAGTGTAAGCAAAAGTATCTAAAATTTTAGTGGCAAAGGGATAGTTTAATCGCATCACACATTAAAATTTAAATAAAAATTTCACCGATTTTACGAAAGCTTAAATATTCAAACCCCATTTTCTCAAAAGTAACTTAAGTGCACTTACAGCCCTTTACTTATGACCCCCTCAATTTAAATGCACTCTCTATATTGTATGTTAACATCAATAATTAATATGCTAAATAAAGTAGACATTACATAACGAACATAGCCGCCTGAAAAGTTGAGTTTTTGAAAAAAAAAATGTTACTACTCTACTGTATTTTGATAAATTCCGTAAAAGTGATGATCAAACTGAAAATCGTAATATCGTATTTCCTTACAACATAAATGGATACACTACTTTTCTCTCCTCTTATACCTAGTAAAATGATTTGTTTACATATTGCAGTAGTAACATCAAACTCCTGTAATGGAAGGGGGCAACAGTGTTTCCGAATATAGCCAGGTTAATGTTAAAAATGTTGGTAAAAATAAAGTGATGTCCCTGTATTAGTACGATCCACTTCCACTAGATGGAAACCGACACGATTGGCAGAGCCGGCAATACATGAAAACGAAATGATAAGTTACTAAATGTGAGGAATGTTACTACAGGTGTGTAGTATTATGTGACAGGTTAGGTTAGGTTTGATGAGGTGTGTAGCATTTGACAGGTTGGATTAGGTTAGGTTTGGTTAGATGTGTAGTATTATGAGAAAGGTTAGGTTAGGTTTGATTAGGTGTGTAGTATTATGAGAAAGGTTAGGTTAGGTTTGATTAGGTGTGTAGTATTATGAGAAAGGTTAGGTTAGGTTTGATTGGGTGTGTAGTATTATGTGAGAGGTTAGGTTAGGTTTGATTATGTGTGTAGTATGTGACAGGTGAGGTTAGGTGTGTAGTATTATGAGAAAGGTTAGGTTAGGTTAGGTGTGTAGTATTATGTGAGAGGTTAGGTTAGGTGTGTAGTATTATGAGAAAGGTTAGGTTAGATTTGATTAGGTGTGTAGTATTATGTGACAGGTTAGGTTAGGTTTGATGAGGTGTGTAGTATTTGACAGGTTGGGTTAGGTTAGGTTTGGTTAGGTGTGTAGTATTATGAGAAAGGTTAGGTTAGATTTGATTAGGTGTGTAGTATTATGTGACAGGTTAGGTTAGGTTTGATGAGGTGTGTAGTATTTGACAGGTTGGGTTAGGTTAGGTTTGGTTAGGTGTGTATTATTATGAGAAAGGTTAGGTTAGGTTTGATTAGGTGTGTAGTATTATTACTATGTTGGCAACACTGAGACCCAATGTTACATTAAAGAAATATGGCGGTATTCTTCATTCACACACTACGATTTTCGTATATAAGTAAGGTACGTATTTAGGACGGGTTGGATGGGCTTACAGCTCTCCCAGTGATCACATCAATTTCTACTAATCAATACTATAAATCCAAGGCATTTTCAAGGTATTTTATCAAGTTCCTGTAGTGGCTGAGACATAAGAAAGATTCACCAAATTCCGTTTAGATTAGAAGTGGAATAAGCTTCAAAACAACATGCCAGGAATGTGAAGTGTGTCATTTGAAAAATGGTAACTTTTTCGTGAGTCATTAAGTAGAGAGCTGTGAGAATTGAGTACACGCATTAATTAATTTTATTACTATTGAATATCCAAACATAAAGGGCCTTATTTAAGTCATTAATTGTATACTGATAGCTTTATTGATTTTAACATTTTAGGTGTAATAATTATGTATTGATATAAGCTAATTACACGCTTACAAAGCCAGTATTCAAAAAAGAGGATAAAATATTTTTATGGCAGCGTTCATTATCAATCTTAATATATCCATAATTATTTATACATTATTCAGTTACGCAGCCAACGTGCATATCTGATAGAAAACAAAGGACACTCGAATAATTGATGTGTAACAGCTAGGCTTGCGTCTCTACACCGGCAATTTGAATAATCATAAATATTAAGTTTGTTAAGATATTCACCACCATATCCCACGTTACATTAAATACTGTATTAGTGTCAGTTAAGAGTAATACACTTTCAAGAGACTGTAGAAGAAATAACATTCATGCAACACCTTCCTTCGCTTTCTGTTGCTGCATTTACTAATAACTAGGGAGCGGATTTTTATGTCCTAAAAATTTTAAATATATTTATTTTTATGTGCTAAAAAGTACGCAAATAGTTGCTAAAAATAAAACAAATATTTTTTTAATATGACAAAAATACCTTACTTAGCTTGGGAAAAAAAAAATGTTACTAGGTACTCACCAACCACACTTGAGTGCTAGTAGTTGGCCGAGAATTGCAGTGAACAACAAAGGTCATCTCCAAATGCATGCCGATTATCTCTGAACAACGACATTGTGAAAACGATCTTTCCACATCCTATGACGTCAGACGTGCATATTTAAAGAGATGAATGTCACAATCTCATACACCGGCAATTTCACCTACAGAGACACCCTCCAATACTTGAGCAACTTTACACATTTTTTTATATCCACTGTTTTTCCCAAACACATTCTGGAATTTGTCCCTTAGTACTTGTACTTCTGAACCTGGTAGCGAGTCTAGTTTAATTCCCACGGCACGCACCTCCCTGTTTCAGACAACAGGTTTTTGGATGTTTCGAGTTTTTTTATGGTGTCGCACAAAAAGCTTAGATTTACTGATAGGAAAGACAAATTGTTTTTTAAACAACCATCTTTCAGTATATCATGATGGATATCGATTGACGAAGCCCGATAACAGGAAATCACAAGATATATTATGCATTACATGATAGACATGAGCGAGAGGCGAGAGATTTGTTTAAATTAAATAATGTTCATACCCGAGCTCTTATCTGTTGTGTTTCACAAACAAAGCGTGGAATGAAATCATCTTCAGCAACAATAAACATTCCTAATTATGTGTTGCAAGATCTCTCCTCCTTGTCCATGTTAATTTATTCTCTAATAATAACACTGATATGCTGCCTAGCAGTTCTCAGAACTTGAGGCGATACTATTACGAAAATGGATCACGGATACACCACACAGCGCTTAGAAACACGAAGCAACCAAGAATTCTAAAAAAAGATAACGTACTTCTGAGTGATATAGTTGATTTAGTTTTAAAATATGTAAAAGTTCTTGTAAAGAAATATTTAAGTAAAAAAGATTTATGTGTTTATAATAGATTTCCTGAGAATACGTATTTACATAATTTTTTTTTGTGAAAATATGTGTTTTTATGTGAAATAAAAATCGGTTTTTAAACTTGAAACTGCAAGTTCGGAATTTTTAACTTTGTTAATTGTGTTTTATCACACGCAAAAATAATATTTAATTACATAGGAATCCGCTCCTTACTAATAACATGCTCTCTTTTTCGGTTTTTGAAATACGAGACATAGTGCTTAACAAATCTCGTGTCTCGTGACCAGAATATTGTACGAAATGGAAATATAAAAATTGGAGATTTATCCTTCGAAGAGGTGGAAAAATTCAAATATCTTGGAGCAACAGTAACAAATATAAATGACACTCGGGAGCAAATTAAACGCAGAATAAATATGGCAAATGCGTGTTATTATTCGGTTGAGAAGCTCTTGTCATCCAGTCTGCTGTCCAAAAATCTGAAAGAATTTATAAAACAGTTATATTACCGGTTGTTCTGTATGGTTGTGAAACTTGGACTCTAACTCTAAGAGAGGAACATAGGTTAAGGGTGTTTGAGAATAAGGTGCTTAGGAAAATATTTGGGGCTAAGCGGGATGAAGTTACTGGAGAATGGAGAAAGTTACACAACACAGAACTGCACGCATTGTATTCTTCACCTGACATAATTAGGAACTTAAAATCCAGACGTTTGAGATGGGCAGGGCATGTAGCACGTATGGACGAATCCAGAAATGCATATAGAGTGTTAGTTGGTAGACCGGAGGGAAAAAGACCTTTAGGGAGGCCGAGACGTAGATGGGAGGATAATATTAAAATGGATTTGAGGGAGGTGGGGTATGATGATAGAGAATGGATTAATCTTGCTCAGGATAGGGACCGATGGCGGGCTTATGTGAGGGCGGCAATGAACCTCCGGGTTCCTTAAAAGCCATTTGTAAGTAAGTAAGTGCTTAACAAATATGGAGGTTTGGATCAGCTGCAGACATGGTTTTTTCGTTCCCTGTCTTTCATCGTATCCTTGAACTAAGGAAAAATGAATACATTTGTTTTCCGAAATTTTTACGTCGAAACTATCACTAGTCTATTTATTTACTTCAGCTGACGGCCCGTTTTCTGGACAAAATGTATTCAGAACTCCTTGATTTGAATGCATAAAAAGTATAGTCGCGACGCTGTTATTCTCGGCGTGACTCCTCCTCTTTGCTTACGTCTTAGGAAGTTAAGGCTCTATAAAGTCTAGGTAGGTAGTATCGTTCGCCACTTTTGTTCTTTCGTTGCCGAGCTACCAGATGAGGAATCTATTTGCTACACCGTTAAACATTATCATGTCGTAGCTCCTATGATAATAAATCAAACGAACTGTAATTCAGCAAATAATTGAGCGGCAAATAACGTCTGCGAACGCCAACGAAAGAGCAAAAATGGCGGGCGATTATATTAAGTATTTATCGAGCTTTAGGAAATGCATGACGTCATCAACAGCGAATCACAAGACGCACACGTTTAAATGTAGCCGACCTGCAACGTGATTGGCTGCCGGAAATTAGAGCGACGGGACTATATTAAAATTTGGCGGAATACAATAATTTCATTTTATACAGTTACAAATCACTATTGTGAGCTGGTATGTATTCATGGGAGACTTCAGTAGTATTAATAACAATAATGATAATGATAATAATAATGATAGTAATATCCTCACCAAGATTAATCGAGTCTCTACCATTACATCCCATGTCCCTCAAATCTAGTTTAATATTATACTTCCATCTACATCTCGACCTTCCCAAAGGTCTTTTTCCCCCCTCAGGTCTCCCAACTAACACTCTATACGCATTTATGGATTTACTCATACGTACTACATGCCCTGCCCATCTCAAACGTCTGGATTTAATGTTCCTAATTATGTCAGGTGAAGAATACAATGCGTGCAGTTCTGTGTTGTGTAACTTTCTCCATCCTGTTGTAACTTCATCCCTCTTAGACACAAATATTTTCCTATGCACCTTATTCTCGAACACTCTTAACTTCTGTTCCTCTCTCAAAGTGACAGTCCAAGTTTTACAACCATACAGAACAACCGGTAATATAACTGTTTTATAAATTCTAATTTTTAGCTTTTTTTGACAGCAAATTACAGTAGATGACAAAAGGTTCTCAACCGAGCAATAACAGGCATTCACCCTATTTATTCTGCGTTTAATTCCCTCCCCAGTGTCACTTATATTTGTTACCGTTACTCCAAGATATTTGAAAATAGTAGTGATGATGATAATGATGATGATGATAATGATGATGTTGATGATTTCTAGCGACCATTTCATTCCACTATCCCCTGAATCCTCCTCATTGTAAAGTATAAACTAAGTGGCACAATATACTTCAGGAGGTAGTGTGTGTGTGTGAAACAAATTAAAGCAATTCTGGTTCCCATTGTGCTTTCAAAGGACATAAATTGAATGCAAATGGACGGGAAATGATAAAGAACCGGAGAAACGTTGAGGCGAGCTGTCGCGCGGGGCTCGAAGCCCGGAGTGCAGGATATCGCCCTCCCTGGGGTTCATTTAGCCACTGCCCCCTCGTTCATTGATACATGTGCTATAATAACTCGCTGGAAGCACAAAGCATCAATTCATATAAAAATAAAACCCGACACGTGCTGGAGAATTAGGGACGTCCCACTGCAACAACGGCATAACGGACAAGCTGTGATCAAAGTGTCGACGAATCCATTGATCTTTGTAGGGATCACCCTCTGAATATGAACGTTCTGGCATATGAGTGAAAGCTATTATATCCTGTGTGGTCGTGAGTGCAGACCTGGTCGTAGTAATTATCAGCAAACACCAAATGTTAACAATATTAAACTTAAATCAGTAAAGAATCGAAAGCAGCAATAAAATATTACGTATATGTTTCTACGTCACATTCCAGACATCTTCCAAGATTTCCGGTAGACTGTAGTGGATGTGATAGAGAACTTCGAGTCAATGATGTCGTTGTTCTTGAATTAAAATGTAACGTTATTTTACCATCACTGAATGACCTTTGAACTTCAACACAAACGATAAATGAGGAATATAAATTAATACAGTTACCATTTATCGTATTCCAATATAGTCAACAATGTAAAAGGAAGAAACAATAATGTTACTGTTATCACCTCATCGATTCTTGAGTAACCTCTGTGGTTTAAAAGGAATGTTGAATAAAGAACTACAATAAATTATTATAATTATCATCTCATCGTCTATAAAATATAGCCTCTGTAGTTTAAAAGGAACGTGAAATAAATAATTGCAATTACAATTACAATTATCATCTCATAGTTTATGAATGGCCTCTGTAGTTTAAAAGGTACGTTAAATAAAGAATTACAATTATCATCTCATCGTCTATGAATAGCCTCTGTAGTTTAAAAAAAACGTGAAATAAATAATTACAATTACAATTATCATCTCATCGTCTATGAATAGCCTCGTAGTTTAAAAGGAACGTTAAATAAATAATTACAATTACAATATCATCTCACCGTCTATGACTAGCCTCTGTAGTTTAAAAAAAACGTTAAATAAAGAATTACAATTACAATTATCTTCTCATCGTCTATGAATAGCCTCTGTAGTTTAAAAGGAACGTTAAATAAATAATTACAATTACAATATCATCTCATCGTCTATGAATAGCCTCTGTAGTTTAAAAGGAACGTTAAATAAAGAATTACAATTACAATATCATCTCATCGTCTATGAATAGCCTCTGTAGTTTAAAAGGAACGTTAAATAAAGAATTACAATTACAATATCATCTCATCGTCTATGAATAGCCTCTGTAGTTTAAAAGGAACGTTAAATAAAGAATTACAATTATCATCTCATCGTCTATGAATAGCCTCTGTAGTTTAGAAGGAACGTTAAATAAAGAATTACAATTATCATCTCATCGTCTATGAATAGCCTTGTAATTTGTCAGCTATTGAGTTAAGAATCGCATTAAAATTATCATCTTATCATCGCTGAGGAACTGTTATAATTAAAATAATGCATTAAATGAAGTGAAACCTGTATAGGTTCCCGCAAGTTTGTCCACTCAATGCAGACGTAGTCAATGTTATATTAATTCAGTCCAAGTCTAGACAATTCATACGTATCTCACCTCATTTGTTTACAATTCCTCCCTGAAGCTGGAAGTTCTGCAGTGAATCTTCCACAATTCCCGCTGTTTTTATGAGCGGCAAGCATGCTGTTTCGTCCGGTTTTCTTTGATTGTCCCTGACTTTTCTGTCTACCCATCTTTGAATAGTTTGAAACAACCCCAAGCAAAGAATTGCACGCATAAGTCCTGTCTGTAGGTTGTAAATGTGATATTATGGTTGAAGTTCTTTAACTCCCAAGTGATCTGTTTGCAGTATGTTCGAAGATGTCTAAATTGCAAAATGACGAAGCTCTGACGAGGTAAAGTATGTACAGGGACATCATTTTATTTTTACTAACATTTTTAATATTAACCTGGCTATACCTTTAGAGAACCGGAAACACCGTTTGCTACCCCCTTCCACGACTGTAGTTCGATGATACTGACGTAAAACACAAACAAATCACTTTACTAGGTATAGGAAGAAGAAAAGTAGTTCATCCATTTACGTAAACTAGGAGATATCGCGATTTTGAGTTTGATAATTTTCATTAGGTTTTTGTTTAATCAAAATGTAGTACTGTATTAAGAATAAGTGTTTTTACTCACGAACTGAGTTATCCACGTGAACGTATTCATTATGCAGTGTATATTATACTGTCTACAGCACATTAACGTACAATAGGCTATAGAGAATGAAGTTAAATTGAAAAATAATCATAATATGGATATTTAAACACATTTTTGAAAGTGGTGGCCGTTCATTTCTATGCAGGCTTCAGTTCTTTTGTGCATATTATCGCACTATAGACTATTGCATCTAATTCCAATTGCCAGTTTCGTCCTTCGTACTAGTAACTCATGTTGAAATAATTCTGTACCTACTCTATAAAAGAGTAATTACCTTACGTACTGTAAATTCAATCTTCACTTCTGCCCGACCCGCACAGATAAAATTACTCAGACATGCTATCTACTGTCCGTCCAAGTGGTTATGCCGCAGGATCGTAGAAAGGGGGGAAATCACGTGACAGTTAATTACTTAACGAGGCCCTTTTATTTAAGTTATTTTAAACAGTTGTATAATATTACGTAGACGTCCAATTTCTAACAGAAATTAAAGTTTTCAGAAAAGAACTAGGACAGCCCAGCTCTTACAGAGGGGCAAGCAGGAGGAGGAAATCGGGATGCGACGTAGGCAAACGGACAGTACCTGTGCGAAAATATGATTCAATATTGAAAGCTCTTTCGTCACTGGAAAACGCGAACATATTTCTGAAACGTGCTATACTCACTCAGTGCTGTTTACTATATGCAGCCTTGATTCTGTGTGGAGGACAGTTGAACTTCATTAGTAGAAGGGGTGGGAGTGAAGTACATTCAAAAACTCAGGTACAATAAAAGTTGAAGTAAAACTAAAATGATGTCTCTGTACAAAGGAGAGTAAGAAAGTAGCTGCAAAATTAACAAAATATAAACCTGCTTTCGATGGACTGTTGTCGGACGTGAGTTCGAAACCAAATTGGGCTTGTTAATTGTTGGACTTTTCCTAGATTTTCTCAGAGTATAGGGTGAATGTCTTTAGGTAAATACATGGGCCAATCAAGGAGACGGATGAAAGTTGGAAAGTTTGGAGAAATAATGAATTATACAGGTGTTTCAGAAATACTTTGACAAACCTTGGAGGCATGTTCCTCATACCAAAACACGAAACAAAGTTCATATAAATACATGTCCGAAAATCCTTCGTTTTTTAATTTTTAGACTAATGAAAGAACCTATTGAAACATCTGTTAGATATTGTCAGCTTGATAGCAAGTGTTGCAACTTTAATCAATTCAGAAAATCATAACAAATATTCAAAATGTTCTCATCTTGCATCCACTTTCATTGTTATGAGTTTCTGACTTGATTAAAGTTGCAACACTTGCTACCAAGTTGACAATATCTGACAGATGTTTCATTACGTTCCTTCATTAATAAGTAAAAAAATTAAGGATTTTCGGATATAATATGTTTATATGAACTTTTTTCTTTTTTTGTGAGGAACATGTCCCCAAGGTTTGTTAAAGTATTTCTGAAACATCCTGTATATACTAAATGAAAGTGGAAACCTGATCAGTTTTATTAAATCGCAAATATTAAGGTGATTCGGCTATATAATTAGAATGTGAAATGAAAGATTAGTCAAGGAAATATTAAGTGGAAACAAATAGGAACAAGGGAGGCCAAAAATCAGATGGGGGGACGATATAATAAACGACCTGAAAGAAATGAAGATTAAAAAGTGGAGGGTATATATGCAAGATAGGAAAGAATGGCGAACAATTGTAGATAAAGTCAAACGTTCAACAATTAGCCTATTGAAGTTGTAGAACTTAAAAAGAAGTAGGATGAATGTCAGGTAATGCCATACCGAATCCTTGAACACCACTATCACCAGTTCCACCAAGAACAGCGCCGTTAAATATCTATAAAAACAATTGCCCATCACTATATCATGCCGTCAGAATTTTAAATAACCTCTTTTTGAAATGTGTCGTTCAACCAATTTTCTGTACAAGACATGGTAACGTGCGTGAGCTAATAGTGAAGCACGAAGGCCAAGCTTGGAGATCGGTCTAAACCCAAGACTGCGGCTTCAATGCAGCGTCAAACGACGGAGAAATGAGAGTCCGTGCATGAAATATAATAAGAGAACTGACAGTTTAATTTTGTTTCGCTCCGACTTAAAGAATGACATAAACGACAGTGAAACACAAATGCACGCAAACCAGAGCAAATCCCTCCCTGTCCGATGTAATGTCCATTTAGACAGGAAATTGGATTCTTTTCCTGGAATCCACAAACTCTTTTCTGAATGTCTAAAAAATAATTTTTCAACCTACGCAGCATTTGAAACTATATACATGTTTCGTTTTAAAATAACAGTTGGTATTCTTTACTGTTTTCGCAGCACTGGTTTAATTAACAATCAAGTCACAGATTTTTTCTGTTCCTAATGAACTTACATAATGCAGTGTTACGTACTTCTCTTTCGCAGTAAATTGTGTTGTTACGTTTTTCGCAGTTTTGCAATTATTTTACAAGAAACTGTTCAGAGACGGGAATGAATGCCGTGATAGAGAAAGCTGAAAGTCGAAGTCTTCGAAGAAAGCCTGTTTTATTATAACAGTTTAATTGCTTCAGAGTCTCACATAAGCTCCACTGAATCGAATCGGAGACGCATCTTGTAAGAAGTCGTGAATTGTCTAAGCTTCTTCGGGCCTTCACGCGAAGATGATACTGAAAGCATCTCTGGCATAAACGGACAATTAGAAGGAACATTTTGTTGAGTTCAACCACATAATAACACTTTATTTAATATGTGAACAGGGTATGTGCCTGATTTATACCGACAATTAGACGGAACACTTCTCTGATTTTAGCCACAAGGTAACAAAATATTAATTTGTCTTTATTACTTTCGAAATGTAAAGAGATATTTCCTGAGTTCCACCAATATTTAGACGGAACATTTCACTGAGTTTAGCCACGAAGTATCAAAATAAATCTATTTATTTCTTTCATTCACTTTGGCCAACAATTAGACGAATCATTTAGCTACAAAGTATCCAGATATATCTCTTTTTTTTCGCTCAGTTTGGCCAACAATTAGACGAATCACTTAGCTACGAAATATCCAAATATATATCTATATTTTTTTCGCTCAGTTTGGCCAACAATTAGACGAATCATTTAGCTACGAAGTATCCAGATATATCTCTTTATTTTTTTCGCTCAGTTTGGCCAACAATTAGACGAATCATTTAGCTACGAAGTATCCAGATATATCTCTTTATTTTTTTCGCTCAGTTTGGCCAACAATTAGACGAATCACTTAGTTACTAAATATCCAAATATGTATCTTTATGTTTTTTTTTTTTTTTTCGCTCAGTTTGGCCAACAGTTAGACAGAACACTTCACTGAGTTTAGCCACAAAATATTACAATATTTCTCTTGACCTCTTTCATTATGTGAAGGGGTATTTCCCTAACTTTTGCCGACAATGAGACGGATTACTTCACCGGGTTTAGTCACAAGATACACGATACTTTGCTTGACTTATTTAGTTGCATGAACGGGATATTTCCCTGAGTTCGACTGATTATTAGGCGCAGCAGTTTCTACAGTAGTCACCACTTATATAGATGGAACATTTTCCTCAAATTAGTTATAAATTATATGGGAGATTTTTCTAAACACTGTGTCTAATTAGAAGAAACATTTCTCTAAATCGAGTTTCTATTCGAATGAATTATTTTCATGAATTCAATCTCTAATTAAAGGATTCTTAAAAAAACAAATGTACCCCTTAGTGGACGGAATATTTATTTATACCCATTGTCTAACAAGACGGAAGATTTTCCGTCAATTGAATTGCAAATTAAATGGAATATTTCTCTGATGGAACACAATAATTCTGTAAACGAAATTATTTAATTATACGAGAAATTTTCCTAAATTCAGTTTTGATTTAAGAGGAATAATTCTGTAAATTCAATATCAAATTTAAATAAATATTTCTTCAAAATCAGTTATTTCATTAGACGAAAGATTTTCTAAATTAATCTATGATTTAGGGGGAATATTTCTCTAAATCCAATATCAAATTGAAATAAACAGTTCTTCAAAATCAGTTATTTCATTAGACGAAAGATTTTCTAAATTAATCTATGATTTAGGGGAATATTTCTCTAAATCCAATATCAAATTGAAATAAACATTTCTTGAAAATCAGTTATTTAATTAGACGAAAGATTTTCTAAATTAATTTATGATTTAGGGGAATATTTCTCTAAATCAATATTAAATTGAAATAAATATTTCTTCAAAATCAATTATTTAATTAGACGAAAGATTTTCAACTTAATTTATGATTTAGGGGGAATATTTCTCTAAAGCCAATATCAAATTGAAATAAACAGTTCTTCAAAATCAGTTATTTAATTAGACGAAAGATTTTCTAAATTAATTTATGATTTAGGGGGAATATTTCTCTAAATCCAATATCAAATTGAAATAAACAGTTCTTCAAAATCAGTTATTTAATTAGACGAAAGATTTTCTAAATTAATTTATGATTTAGGGGAATATTTCTCTAAATCCAATATTAAATTGAAATAAATATTTCTTCAAAACCAATTATTTAATTAGACGAAAGATTTTCAACTTAATTTATGATTTAGGGGAATATTTCTCTAAATCCAATATCAAATTGAAATAAACAGTTCTTCAAAATCAGTTATTTAATTAGACGAAAGATTTTCTAAATTAATTTATGATTTAGGGGAATATTTCTCTAAATCAATATCAAATTGAAATGAACATTTCTTCAAAATCAGTTATTTAATTAGACGAAAGATTTTCTAAATTCATGTATGATTTAGGAGGAATATTTCTCTAAATCCAATATCAAATTGAAATAAACATTTCTTCAAAATCAGTTATTTAATTATATGCAAGATTTTCCTAAATTCATGTATGATTTAGGAGGAATATTTCTCTAAATCCAATATCAAATTGAAATAAACATTTCTTCAAAATCAGTTATTTAATTATACGCAAGATTTTCCTAAATTCATGTATGATTTAGGAGGAATATTTCTCTAAATCCAATATCAAATTGAAATAAACATTTCTTCAAAATCAGTTATTTAATTATACGCAAGATTTTCCTAAATTCATGTATGATTTAGGAGGAATATTTCTCTAAATCCAATATCAAGTTGAAATAAATATTTCTGCAAAATCAGTTATTTAATTAGACGAAAGATTTTCCTAAATTCATGTATGATTTAGGAGGAATATTTCTCTAAATCCAATATCAAATTGAAATAAATATTTCTGCAAAATCAGTTATTTAATTAGACGAAAGATTTTCCTAAATTCATGTATGATTTAGGAGGAATATTTCTCTAAATCCAATATCAAATTGAAATAAATATTTCTTCAAAATCAATTATTTAATTAGACGAAAGATTTTCAACTTAATTTATGATTTAGGGGGAATATTTCTCTAAATCCAATATCAAATTAAAATAAACATTTCTTCAAAATCAGTTATTTAATTAGAAGGAACATTTTCGTAAATTCATTTATGATTTAGGAGGAATAGTTCTCTAAATCCGATATCAAAGTGAAAGAAATATTTATTCAAAATTAGTTATTTAATTAGACGCAATTTTTTAAATTTAACCTAGACTGAAGTTTTTCCAGCATACAGTAATTGGCATGAAGTTACTCCCAGAATAAACTCCCACACAATGGAACATGTACTCGAGCCCTCTGCTAACTAGGGGACGTATTTCTCAGGATCCAGTCTTCAACGAACAGGACACTCCAAACGTCTATAAAACGAACTACTGCATAGAACTGTAATGTTTAATCAGTGACTGGCAAGCCACGATTTGCTGCAGTTTAGCTGGTTCGTTAGTTTTAAAATGCGCTTCGAGTCTCGGGTAGGAATTATGTGGCCGGTTGGATTTGTCTGTTTATTGACAGATATTGGAAATGTGTTGTACAGATTACCTGCCTGTGTGTGTGTGTGTGTGTGTGTGTTTGCAAACATTACCCGTACACAGGGGATAATTGTAAACAGCTGAAGCGCGTCGCAAAATAAAATAATAATAATCCCAATTTTACGTAATCAACGATTAAAACTGGATCATGTGATACATTTTAATTGATCTTTCAATTACTGAACATAAGGGCCTTTTATCCATTGCTGTATAGAATAACGAAATAATGTGTTGTTATGGAAACCGTCACCATTGCAACCTGATAGTCTTGCATGCAGGAAAAACAAACGAGGCAGCACAAACCGGTGATGAAGGTATTTTGCGCTCTTTGAAACAGATGAAGCAAGCGAGGTTAAAAAATGAAGGCTATTTGGAGTAAGTCAGAGGGGAGGTTAGGTTGAAGCAATCCTAACGTTTGTTTTCAAAGAGTCTTGAAGGAAGATTACAACAAGAAAACGTACAGCCTAAAATGTATATCAGGAACCTTCTAAAGTGATGTACACATGTTGCGTTATATTTAGCGATTTTGTTGCTATATCTGGCAACTTTTACCTGTTTTTTTGGCAACAGTTTCTTTGAACTTTTCTATTATTTAAATAGAGACATGTATGTATTTATTTTCACTGCAAGTGGGCAAGCACCCGGTGGCAGTGGTATACACAATGTAAACAATACACAATAAGATTGCAATACACGATACAATTATACAATACACAAAACAGTTATATACATAATAGAATAAGAATACAGAATACAATTTAACACAATAATTACAATTAATAATAAAACATAAAATACCTAATTTTACAATACAACCTACATATGTATAGCCCCTACATAAGTTTCAATAGTCTTTCACTTTACTCTCATCTCACTCACTGTAGTGGCACTATGACGCATTTCACTGACACTCTAGGACACATTTCACTGACACTATAGAACACATTTCATTGACGCTATAAATTATCACTGATCGGAACTATTCACTGCACTGTAAAACCATGACTTCACTGACTCATTTCGCTTCACTGATACAACAGTTCAAATAAGTCAAATAATTACACCCTTATGCATACTTATAAACAGAACTACATTTAAGCTAAACATTTCTAGTCTAAGGCCCTCTTACACGCTAGTTTTAAATAATTTACAATTAAAACCAAGGGAATAGCTCGTCAGGCTAAATAAATACATGTCACCTTAAAAATAAATGCTAAATGTCACCTTAAAAATAAATGTTAAATGTCACCTTAATTTTAATTTGCACTTTATACACAACGTTTTAAGTTATTCTTGACTCTCCTTAAGGAAGGACAGCCCTCAAAGACCGCTGCAGGTAGGTCATTCCAATCATTTATAGTTGTATTTAAAAATGAGAATTTACCTACATCAGTTTTCTGTTTCTTACATTTGATTTTAAAATCATGATCGTTCCTACCATAGCACGTTGGCTTTTCTAACAGAGCCGTTATGTCTACCCATGCTTTCTGACCTACATTTGCTCTATACAATGATGTTATTCTAGTTTTCCTACGTCTGTTTTCCAAAGCTTCCCATTTAAGTTCTTTTATCGTATCGTTTCCATCTTCTCTTTTACCTTTAACAAATTTAGCTGCCCTATACTGGATTCTTTCTAAGGAATTTATCTGATATATTCTATATGGATCCCAACATGTAGTTCCGTGTTCCATTAACGATCGCACTAACGTTAGATATGCTATTTCCCTCGACATAGAGGCAAGTGCACTCTAGGTACAAAAATATAACTTTCTCTATTGGTAATAAGAAATCTAGCGAATTTTGAGCTACAGTTTGGCGACTTTTGGTACTCTTCAGTTGGCAACACTGTCTTGAGCAATAGCGTCTGTTAAATTGGAAGTAGGTAGCCTACTACGTATGCATTACACTGATTTCTACATTCCAGCTGTAACACATCAATGGTTTTCGATATGCCTTTCCTCAAAAACTGTGATATGCAGAAATGTGAATATTTTCCCACATATGTTAGGGTCTTATGTTACAATCTGAGAAACAGAATCTCATATCTTCATTACCAATCATATAAAGAATTTATTTACAATGTTCAACATTTGCAATCGAAATGAGTCTTAAGATGTATCAATATGATTGTACAGTCACAGAAAAAAGTTCTGTCGCACACATACTTTATAAGTTCCATGCGTATGATCAGAGGACGTGCGACCTGATTCACAAGAGGACTAGTTGAGGTAATAGAATTTTGAATAATTTCGAGGGAAAAATTGTTCCGGAGCCGGGTATCGAACCCGGGACCTTTGGTTTAACGTACCAACGCTCTACCACTGAGCTACTCGGGAACTCTAACCGACACCGATCCACCGATACGTTAAACCAAAGGTCCCGGGTTCGATACCCGGCTCCGGAACAATTTTCCTCTCGAAATTATTCAAATCAACTTTACAGGGAGTTATACCTGAAAATCTTGATTTCCATAATACACGTTACTGTTCGTTAACAGAAAACCACAATTTAAGTGACACGGAGTTAGTGTGCACTCGAAGTTGGTTGCTTGACGGTTGTCAGCCCACTTTGAGGTCTGTGGATATAGAGGGAAAAATTGGATCGGTGTCGGTTAGAGTTCCCGAGTAGCTCAGTGGTAGAGCGTTGGTACGTTAAACCAAAGGTCCTGGGCTCGATACCCGGCTCCGGAACAATTTTTCCCTCGAAATTATTCAAATCAACTTTACAGGGAGTTATACCTGAAAATCTTGATTTGCGTAATAGAATTTTGTTTCGTTGTATGTCTGATCATGCGCACTGCCTCAATTTTGGAACTTACAACATATCTGTGCGACAAAACGTTTTTCTAAGAATATGTTACTTTATACAATACAGTGTAATACGGATCTGGTCAAAATTTGAATCAAATTAGATTTATAATTTATGAGAAAAGGAACATTGAAATTGCAAAACGTCGTTTTGAGAAATCGTCGATAAAAATAAATTTATTATTGGTGCTGTCCAGTGTAACATGCTTCAGAACTGGCATCTGAAGGGCGTATATTTATATTATCATTCAGAAAAATTGGCAAATGTAATTTATTGAATTAAAATGAAAAACGTTTTTTTCGTTGTTTCAATTCAATTTGTTCAGTCTTTAATTTTTCCTTAATATCGCTATAAGAAACATATGCATAAAAAATAGTAACAAGAATAGATTATCAGTGGGCCATGTCTAGAAATTAGCAGGCTTTGGCGTTAGACTTTCACTTAGCAACCATAAGTGGCGTTCTTTTGTTTCAAAAATTGTCAGAGCCTGCTAATTTCTAAACAAGGCCCTCTGATTAAGTTATTTCTTCATTGTTTTCATACAAATGTTTCTTATATCCTATATCCAGCAAAACACAAGATATTATTATTAATATTATTAAGCAGTAAGTACTAGTAAACTTCCAATCGTCCTCCACACAGAACCAATGCCGCGTATGCAGTCAAAGCGCTTTACGGTAATACTAAACAGTACTGAGTTGGTGAGTATAGTACGTTCCATAAATATGTTCGCGTTTTCCAGTGACGAAAGAGTTTTCAATATTGAATCATATTTTCGTGTAGGTACTGTCGTCCGTTTCCCTACGTCCCGATTTTCCCCATCTACTTCTGCTCGCCCCTCTGTAAAGACTAATGGTTGGGCTGTCTTAGCTCTTTTCTGAAAAAGGTTAATTCTGTTAGGAATTGGGCGTCTACGTAATATTATACAACTGTTTAAAATAACTTAAATAAAAGAGCCTCCTTCCTTTCTACGACCCTACGACGTAACTACTTGGATGGAAAGTAGATAGCATGTCTAAGTAATTTTATCTTTTCGGATCGGGCAGAAGTGAAGATTGAATTTACAGTACGTAAGGTACTCTTTTAACCTTTGGGGAGGCCTAGACGTAGATGGGAGGATAGTATTAAAATGTATTTGAGGGAGGTGGGTTATGATGATAGAGACTGAATTAATCTTGCACAGGATAGGGACCGATGGCGGGCTTATGTGAGGGCGGCAATGAACCTTCGGGTTCCTTAAAAGCCATTTGTAAGTAAGTAAGGTACTCTTTTAAAGAGTAGGCACAGAATTATTTCCACATGAATTACTAGTACGAAGGACGAAACTGGTAATTGGAATTAGGTACAATAGTCTATAGTGCGATAATATGCACAAAAGAACTGAAGCCTGTATCGAAATGAACGGCCACCATTTTCAAAAATGTGTTTAAATATCCATATTATGATTATTTTTCAATTTAACTTCATTCTCTATATTGTACGCTAATGTGCTGTAACACTATAATATACACTGCATAATGAATACGTCCACATGGATATTTATTTAATTATTTATTTATTTATTTATTTATTTATTTAACCTGGTAGAGATAAGGCCATCAAGCCTTCTCTTCCCCTCTGCCAGGGGATTACAACTACAATATTAAGAATACAATTACAATTATAATTACAATTAATATTAAATTTACAAATACAATAAAAATCAAAGTACTAAAAGATTAACTGACTAATAAAAGCTAGACAGTTTATTGCAAAAGTTAAGAAGAGAGAAATTTTTTTTAGCTCAGTTCGTGAGTAAAAACACTTATTGTTAATACAGTACTGTATTTTGATTAAACAAAAACCTAATGAAAATTATCAAACTCAAATCGCGATAGTTCCTAGTTTACGTAAATGGACGAACTACTTTTCTTCCCTCCTTTACCTAGTAAAGTGATTTGTTTGTATTTTACGCCAGTATTATCGAACTCCAGTCGTGGAAGGGGGTAGCAAAGGTATAGCCAGCTTAATATTAGAAATTTTAGTAAAAATAAAGTGATGTCTCTGTACAAAATAAGATTTGCCTTCGCGGGCTCGTTACGTAGTGGCAATTGTTTTCTGTTGTACACTCGGGATTCTGCTGATATTGCAGACGTGTGACGAATAGAGCCAGATCTGCCTTCTGAGTTCTGAGATAAAAATTCTATCCGCAAAAAAAGAAAAATTAAATTCACTTAACAGAAGAAGAGTGAAGCGAAAGCCCCTTCCATCCCCTCTACAACTGGTGGCAGAATGGTATCGGGACAGAAGAAAATGTCTGGATCCAGCTTAATAAAAAGCATAGCAGAGCAGAAGGAATAAAGAACGGGTGTAGGGAAGCAAGGGAGAGAGCTTCCCCGGCACAGAGAGAGAGAGGGAGAGAGAGAGAGAGAGAGGGAGGCATTAATTCAACTGTCGCTATCACACTGTGGAAGTTTTCTGTTCTTAATTATACTTAATTAAAGTTGGCCCGCTCTAGCGGCGCTGCCAGTACTACAGACAAACCAATAAACAAAAGAGAGACGGGGCGCTGCTGTTTGTTCTAGCCGAGACATCTGAACGTGTCAATTTATCGACGATTTTTCATCTTGCCAAACAAATTTTGTTATTGTAGTAAATTCTCTGAGAATAAATAGTGCAAATTTAATTACACAGATTTTTGTGTTCAACGTTAGCATTATATTGCATTTGGTTAATTCTTAATGGTAAACATTGTAAATGTAATTGCGGGCGCTTATGCATTATAAATTTCAGTTATGCAATTTATTTTTATGACTTCTGCAAATAAAGAGTGTGATTTAATTACATTTTACACGGTGTTCTTAAATTATTGTGACGGTAGATGTCTGAAAATGTAAATGCTGCATGCAAATGGGATTGCATATTCGACTTTATACTATTGAATTGTATAAATTAAGGTATACATCCACTCTACAAATGTCAGATTTCTTCAAAATTTCGGTAAATAATGTTTTTGCCTTATCTGGAAGCTCATTTCTTATTTATTTATTTATTTACTTATTTATTTACTAGCCGTACCCGTGCGCTCCGCTGCACCCGTTACAAATAAATATAAAGTAATTACATAATTAAAATAGGACATTTGATCCAGGGAACATTCGTGTTTGATAGAAGGATAAATCGTTTAATATGTTACTTAATTTAAATTGCATCCAAATAATTAAAATGCGATCATTTTGGTCCAGAGACACTCATTTGGTGCGATGACAATTCCTTTAACATGTTTCTTAATTGTTATTACATGCAACCATAGTTTAATGAAGATTGACATCATTTTGATTTAATGTGTATATTTTATTTTACTTGTTATAGGTTTCCATTGAATTATGGTAATAACTTAATTTTATGCAAATCTAGTCTTTCAGGTGAAGCTCCCTGTAAAGCAGATTTGAATAATTTCAAGGAAAAAACGTACCAGCGCTCTACCACTCTACGTTCAACCAGAGGTCCCGGGATCGATACCCGGCCCCGGAACAATTTTTCCCTTGAAATTATTCAACTTAATTTTAACCCTTGTTTTCTACGTATTCAGTAAATGGCGCTTGGCCCACTATGGTTCTGAACCCTTCAAATAACTTAAATTATATTACATAATATTACATATTATATTATATTATATTATATTATATTATATTATATTATATTATATTATATTATATTATATTATATTATATTATATTATATTATATTATATTATATTATATTATATTATATCAGAATTTTCTGTAATAACATTATAGCATTATGTCCATCTAGAGAAACTACACTTTCCAATAGTGAAATAATAATTAATTATAAAAATCGGTTAATTTAGCTTCCGATATTACTTCATACAAACACAGAAACATTCTATGTAGGCTATCTTTCATAGCTTTCGATTGTTGCTGTCCAAGGCCCCTTATAGACGAAGTCATTTGTTTTGTAATTCATTACACGGCCTTAGATGACAGTTATTTTAATTTTAAAACTCATTATCTCATTAAATATCATTCCTATCAAAATTTTTCAAGGAATAAAACTTATCGCAAATTATTTTTAAAGAAACTTTTGTTATGTAACATTTTTCACAAAAATCAATAATAAGCGAGATATTTCGATTTATTTAATTCAGGCCCCCTTATAACCCCCCTTTTAAATAATGTATTTTGAATGTCATATAGCCTAAAATCTAAGTTACAACGAACTTAATTTATATTCTAATTTTCATCGAAATCCGTTCAGCCATTATCGCATGAAATGGTAACAAACATACAGACAGACAGACAGACAGACAGAGAGACAGACATACAAACAAACATTTCAAAAAAGCGATTTTCGGTTTCAGGGTGGTTAATTATATATGTTAGGACCAATTATTTTTGGAAGATCGAAAATTACCAGAAAAATTTCGGCTACAGATTTATTATTTATATAGATTCTGGTATAGTTAAGGCCATCAGGCCTTCTCTTCCACAACAGCAGGAATACAAATACAATAATAGAAATAAACAGAAAAAAATACACTATATACAAAATAAAGCTACACAAGAAATAAAGAGAGAGAGAGAGAAAAACACTATAAACAAAGCAAAGCCACACAAAAAATATACACAGGTTGCAGTCACACAAACTTTAAATGAGTGATTAAGTATCATAATTAATTGTATCCTAACTAATTAACTAACATAAACAAGAAACTTGCAATTTTAATCTAGATTAAAAAAGAAAAAGAAAAAAAAACACAAATCAATACTTCTAGCAATACCTAAAAACGTTAACTAAGACAAAATTTTCCAATTGAATTTTGAATTGTGATAAAGTCCGGCAGTCCCTGACGTCATTAGGTAACGAATTCCAGAGGCGAGGTATTTCTACAGTATAGGAGGATGAGTATAAAGACGTTCTATGATGAGGGATAGAAAGAAGTGCTTGATGTCGGTTTCGAAGAGTTGTAAGAAATTGAAAGCGCGATAACAGATAATTCGGAGTAGAAGTATGCATGATTCTAAACAGAAGAGACAGTGAATGTATTGTTCTTCGTTCCTTCAGACGCACCCATGAAAGTAACTGGAGGGAAGGCGTTATATGGTCAAATTTACGAGTACTGCAGATGAATCGTATGCACACATCATGATCACGTTTCTTCTAGTTTTTAAAAAGATGTAACTTGTACCCATTATGTCAATAATTTCATAATTATTTCGGCATTTAAAATATAAGCTCACTATACTTTCTATATTAGGTTACGCCATCTTCAGTGTCTGTTTTCTCCTATTTCACATTTTCCGACATTTATTATCCTTCCAACGGACAAAAGCTAGACTTCTAATTGGGCAAAAGACTTCATTGAGATACCAAATTAAAGCTTAAAAATGAATGTTTTGTTCCGTAAACCTGGTGTTTTGCTCAAAAACTCATTTTGACCCAATAGGGAAATAAATATATTTGTTACTTTGCGAATCCAATACTAAAGTTAGTTTTTTCAATTTCCTGCTATTTTCCACTGAAAAATGATATTTAAAGGTATAATTTCCTTTCAAAAACCTTCTATTTATTGTTGTTTTAGGCCAAAACCTATTATCTTATACTATATTAATTTTCTTGCATAATATGGATTTATAAGCACAATAAAATTCGTTCAGGACACTAGAAAATTCGTAATTCGTACAAATAATTTATCAGCATATCAATAACAACCTCATAAAATTAGTTACAAAAAACACTCCCAAAAATAATATACACTTATGAAAAAAAAATTATTTGATTAACAATATTTTCACCGTTACAATTACACATATATAAAAACTAAATGTAAACATTTACATAGAGATAATAAATTTTACAGGAGAAAAAGTTCGTCCAAAGGGCTGTAATTTAGAAATTGTAAAATATGAAGCTTTTTAACACATTTAGTACTCAGAATGGTATAAAATATCTGTAACATAAGAATAAACACGTATTTTTATAAAGGCTAGTATATTTCAAAGCCAAAAATTTTTCTCCTTCCTGTAAAAACTATAAACTAAGATTATTATTTTCAATGGAGTATAATTATTTTATCCAAAAAGTATACAAATATGTTGTTGTTTTCTAATGCCAGGCGTTTGACAATAAAGTCATTTGAACTCTTGCACTCCAATATTTTTCAAAGATATTATCATGGTCAGCCACTGAAGCACAGATTTTGAGATGTTCCGAATCCATTTCTTGGTTTGAGTTGCACAATGGGCAGTTAGGGGACTGATATATTCCAATTCTATGCAGGTGTTTGGCCAAACAATCATGGCCTGTTGCCAATCTAAATGCAGCTACAGACGATTTTTGTGGTAAATGTATACAAATATACATTTATTTTTTTTTATAAAATGCTTATATACTTTGAAACAGTAACAGAGGTTAAGGGTGTTTGAGAATAAGGTGCTTAGGAAAATGTTTGGCGCTAAGAGGGATGAAGTTACAGGAGAATGGAGAAAGTTACACAACGCAGAACTGCACGCATTGTATTCTTCACGTGACATAATTAGGAACATTAAATCCAGACGTTTGAGATGGGCAGGACATGTAGCACGTATGGGCGAATCCATAAATGCATATAGAGTATTAGTTGTGAGACCGGAGAGAAAAAGACCTTTGGGGAGGCCGAGACGTAGATCGATTTGAGGAAGGTGGGATATGATGATAGGGGCTGGATTAATCTTGCTCAGGATAGGGAACGATGGCGGGCTTATGTGAGGACGGCGATGAATCTCCGGGTTCCTGAAAAGCCATAAGTAAGTAAGTATAAAGTGAGTATATAATGTGGCATATCTTTTGAATGGTTGGAGGTAAATAAATAATTTTAATATGTAACATTCTCCATATGTACGGGATCTTTTGGCAAAAGAATTTTTACGCTAGGTCAATTTCTAGTGGAGTTAGGTCGGTCCAAAATTTTATTAATTTTTACCAAAAAAACAATTTTTTTGGGGGTCTCCAAATTCGATTTCAAGTTTCAATTAAATACATTGCATAGTTTACTCCCAAGAATCATGCCACCAACGTTTGAGAGACATTAAGGAAGAAATGTGGATTTTTTTTGTCTAAGAGTTTGCGTATATCTTGATCCATAACAGTTCAATTAACACACAACTGGTCTGGCCTGTTGCGTTAAAAACTGAGTTTGCTCACCGGGAGGATTGTATCTATAACCAAGAGGCAGAGCTGCTCGTCTGCTCGTGGTTGATGTGTTAATAAGTTTCCAAGTGGGAGGGTCGGACTCGCACTGTCTACCTGTACAAGTGCGCTGCTCGGGAGTTTATGGTTCACGGAGAAGTTATTACTCTTGTCGGGAGTCAAACGCGGTTCCCCCCTGCTGTCTCGGGAGTGATAATTTTCCACTTGACCCCTGGCGGGGGGTTTATCTGTAATACAAGAGGGTGAATTAGATCTTGAATCCTCCCAGTTTCATCCCTCAGCGCGCATAGCATACTTCACCTGTGGCCAATTTTCGCTCTACAGTCGTTGGCGAAAGAGAAGATTTTGTCTGAGTATAGTACTGCCTATTTAATTTAATATTTATTTATTTACTTATTTATTTACTTATTTATTTATTTATTTATTTATTTATTTATTTATTTATTTATTTATTTATTCACTTATTCATTTATTTGTTTATTTATTTACTTATTTATTTAATTATTTATTTACTTATTTATTTACTTATTTATTTATTTACTTCTTTATTTCTTTACTTATTTATTTACTTGTTTATTTATTTACTTCTTTATTTCTTTACTTATTTATTTACTTATTTATTTATTTACTTCTTTATTTTTTTACTTATTTATTTACTTGTTTATTTATTTACTTATTTACTTGTTTATTTATTTATTTACTTATTTATTTATTTACTTCTTTATTTACTTATTTATTTATTTACTTGTTTATTTATTTACTTATTTATTTATTTACTTACTTATTTATTTATTTATTTACTTATTTAATTACTTATTTATTTATTTACTTATTTATTTATTTACTTATTTATTTATTTACTTATTTATTTATTTACTTATTTAATTATTTATTTATTTACTTATTTATTTACTTACTTATTTATTTATTTATTTACTTATTTATTTACTTATTTATTTATTTATTTATCCTGGTGTAGTTAAGTCCATCAGGCCTTCTCTTCCACACCACCGGAAATACGAATACAATAACAGAAATAAATAGAAAATCACACTATAAACAAATTAAAGCCACACAAACTTTAAATGAGTGATTAAGTATCAGAATTAATATTATATCCTAACTAATTAACTAACATAAACAAGAAACTTGCAGTTTTAATATAGAGTAAAAAACAGAAATCATTACTTCTAGCAATACCTAAAAACCATGAAATAAGACAAAATTTTCCAAATTAATTTCTGAATTGTGATAAGTCCGGCAGTCCCTGACGTCATTAGGTAACGAATTCCAGAGGCGAGGTGTTTCTACAGTATAGGAAGATGAGCATAAAGACGTTCTATGATGGATAGAAAGAAGTGCTTGATGCCGGTTTCGAAGAGCTGTAAGAAATTGAAAGCGCGATAACAGATAATTCGGAGTAGAAGTATGCATGATTCTAAACAGAAGAGACAGTGAATGTATTGTTCTTCGTTCCTTCAGACGCACCCATGAAAGTAACTGGAGGGAAGGTGTTATATGGTCAAATTTACGAGTATTGCAGATGAATCGTATGCACACATTATGAACACGTTGTAGTCTCTCAGCTAAGAGTGAACTTACATTAGTTAGTAAGGAATCGCAATAATCAAAATGGGGCATTGCAAGCGTCTGAATAAGATTCTTTTTTAGACTAAGTGGTAGAAACTATTTCATATGAAACAAGGAGTGAAATAAGAAAATATTTTTTTAAGTGTGTTACCTGAATGTTCCAATTTAGATCGCTATCCATAAAAATACTGTCTATGAGTATCTTTAGAATATAGGGTGTCGCACATATAATTAAGTCTAAAACTGTAGAGAAATTTATGTTCTAAATCACGTTATTTTGTTATGAATTTTTCAGCTAGAAAATAAATGTGACATGACTTTAATGGAATCATGATATTTTAAAAAATCCCGTATATTGCCATACCACTGAAATCACTTCCACAGCATTACATTACACAAAACTGCATTGAAATAATTAAATGAAACGTCACATGACACCACATTAAAATATGATACAGCATGTAAAAATATAGTGACGTTATTTGTAACATGACATGACATACAATATCATGCAAAGGAACGTAATTAAGTATGATGTGGGATAGAGGAGGGTTATGATTAAAATGAGTGTTGCAATGATACATACTTTCTAACTATACATTGTACGGATTTATAAATTAGTTAATTTTCTTCATCATGCTGAAAATGTTATTACTGTTTGTAGTTTATTTTCTTGATCAGTTATTCAAGACATAGAGCTAAAATAAATCATTTAATGTGTATCAAAATAACGAGATTGGATTTTTGTGTTCAACTTAAGAAGGTATTCTTCACAATCCCAATTTCAGTAAGCTTTACTAAATTGGCCTTTGCAACAGTAAGTTGCTTCTTTGTGAATTCATCACAAGTGGGGATGACAACTAGTGACTGTTAATTCTTTAGAAGAAAGGGATGGTACAAATATAAAACAGCGTACATTAAAGAAAGAAGTAAGATAAATTATAATATAATATAAAAATGCAGAAAATAAAGAGTCCAATTTTCTGTTAGGTAAAAGTTGGCAAAAATAATTTGTATACATCCTTTTAAAACCAAAAATGTTCTGTAATTTTAGGTATAGATAGTTATTAATAAAAGAACTGTATAGTGCCTATCGAGTTGCTTAGGCTTGCATTCAGGAGATCCGGGTTCAAATCCCGGCGTTGGCCAATCTCTCTCGGGTTTTAATAGCTTTCTTCAGTCACAAAGGCAAATGCCAGATTGTAAATTTACACACCATGATTCATCACAGCCTCAATCAGAAATATCATAAATATTAATCAGTTACATGAACACAAGCCAGCTACAACACACAATAGAAACAGGAACTCAACAATACTTACTTATAAATGGCTTTTAAGGAACCCGGAGGTTCATTGCTTCCTCACATAAGCCCGCCATCGATCCCTGTCCCGAACAAGATTAATCCATTCTCTATCATCATATCCCACCTCCCTCAAATCCATTTTAATATCATCCTCTCATCTACATCTCGGCCTCCCCAAAGGTACTTTACCCTAGGGTATCCTTCTATACGCATTTCTGGATTCACGCTTACGTGCTACAATCCCTGCCCATCTCAAACGTCTGGATTTAATGTTCCTTATTATGTCAGGTGAAGAATACAATGCGTGCAGTTCTGTGTTGTGTAACTTTCTCCATTCTCCTGTAACTTCATCCCTCTTAGACCCAAATACTTTCCTAAGCACCTTATTCTCAAACATCTTTAATCTCTGTTCCTCTCTCAAAGTGAGAGTCAAAGTTTCACAACCATAAAGAACAACCGGTAATATAACTGTTTTATAAATTCTAACTTTCAGATTTTTGACAGCAGACTAGATGACAAAAGCTTCTCAACCGAATAATAACAGGCATTTCCCATATTTATTCTGCGTTTAATTTTCTCTCGAGTGTCATTTATATTTGTTACTGTTGCTCCAAAGTACTTGAATTTTTCCATCTTTTCAAAGGATAAATTTCCAATTTCTGTATTTCCATTTCGTACTATGTTCTGGTCACGAGACATAATCATATACTATGTTTTTTCGGGGTTTACTTCCAAATCTATCTCCTTACTTGCTTCTGAGTAAAATTCTCGTGTTTTCTCTAATAGTTTATGGATTTTCTCCTAGCTAATTCACGTCACCCGCATAACAGTACAAAAAGGCCTACTGGTATACTCACAGATCCTAAACACGCGATATGAAGGAATTTAACAAAAAAATAAAAGAATTGTATAGTCTTGGGCTGAAATTAAAGCTATGTCTCGTCAGATTCGATATTACACTTCAGTTCAATTAGCGAGGCAGAAATAGCGTGTCTTCTTGTAGAATAAGTGTGATAAATTTGACGAGTATTTGATTTTGTTTTTCTGGTAGTAATGCTGATATTATATATTCGTAATTCTTTTTGTTTTAAAAAAATTCGAAATCTTTATAATGAGATTTGTAGGATAACCTAAATACTTGTCAAATTTTAATCATTCTCTTATGAAGTTCATTCAGAGGAAACAGAACAGATTCCGTTATACTTATCCAACTATCATTCCATACCGACATTAGATACCAGGCTTATCTAATACAATTATGACTTTGTGTAGTTTACCGTTATAAGAAAGTAAATTCCTTACGGCGAACATTTATAGATTACACCAGGATGTCAAAGCAAGCGCATTTTTCTGACCTTGACGTCGTGCGCGGGCATCAAGCGCTAAGTATGGAAAAAGGAAGGGTTGTGTATATGAATAAGCAGCCTGTTGGATTAAGAAAATAGTGGTGCACAAACTTCAAACGGAACGTTAAATTTTATATCGTTATTTTTGTATGGCTTCTTTCTGTTTAATGCTATCTATATTGTCTGTAAAACAAAAGTACTAATATTGATTTCTTAATAATGCACTTGTGTTTTAAATCTTAATAACATAATAGAGAGTTAAGAAGGAATATTCACTTAAATTCCATAGTAGTATAATATTATACTGTATTAAGTGGATGAAACACATCATTCATAAATAAAGTGATATCCCAAAGAAAGAGATTGAGTATGACATGATAAGTTGGAATTTATATTGATGATATATTTAGCCTTACAAAAGTAATCAATAAACTAATCAAAATAATATTACAGTACAAAGCAAAGTTACCTAGGTGCTGTATATGTTTTAAGTGTAACTAATATTACATAACAAAACTCTTATCGCATTATGCTTTTAAGGTGATATTTGTGAGCAACTTCCCATCATCAGAATATTAAATTATTTTCTGGAAATCTGCTGAAGCTATAGAGCTGACATTTTTACAACACATGGGCACGTATCTTTTGCTTATGATGTAACAGTAGTAGCTTTGTTAATTCATTTCCTTACAAACAATTTCCATGCGAATATTTTCAAAATTTTCAATACACTATCTTCAGTAACACGTCTATACGGTATATTAGATTTACGAAAACATTCTGTAAGGCTACTAAATAAATAGGCCTATACCTGAAAATTTCACTTTCCTATACGAAAAGTTGAGAAAATATTTATTTTGAATAAAAAATCATACTTGTGAAAAATGAGCATTAAAATTAAAACTTACATTCTTATAATGCACTTATACTTCTCAGGCAAATCTAAAAATTAACATGGATACAGTTTCAATAAGTTCTCTTCCCTTTATCTATTGAATTAGTGCTGGCCATCCCTGAATATAGCTGGACCAAGCGGCATATACCACCTCTTTCGTCTGTCTCTTTCCTTTCCGCTGTAAAGCGCTCAGGCTCTCCTGGGCTCTAAAGCGCGCGCTTGCTCCTGTGGGCATCAATTGACATGCCTGGGTTACACATTCTTGTACTGAATTCAGAAGAACATTTGCCTCGATGCTCACGAAGGCTGTAACCTGCCAGTAGCAAAGGTGCTAGGTGTCACCGAAGTTCTGTTTTCTCGACGCATTCAGTTGGTAAGATTGTGAAACTGCTCTGCGACTCCCAGAAGGCTGCAGCCTGGAGAAAGTAGGGCTGATTCACACGACGCGTTCCCACGCAGAATTGCGTTATCGCTGCCAGGATTTACTTTCCTCCAGAGACGATCGGTGGCACAGTGTGGCTTGAATAACACGAGCACACACTAGCATACAGTAACTTCAAAATAGCTTTCGTATTTTGCTTTGTGGCACTTCATTCATTTTTCTCTCTACTGTACGAAACATTTGTAATAACTAGTGATACTGAGTAATTATATATATATATATATATATATATATAATTTGAATTGGTAATGGAAATTACGGGGAAACGGCTGACGGATTTTAATAAATGACCCCTCATTTTGAAGCTTGAAACCCGAAGTTTTTCAGAAGAATAATAGTTTTCAGTGAAGCGTTAGATTTCCTACATAATTTTCCTATTTTTCAAAATCCATTTTTCATCAGTTTTGAGAACTAATTGCATTACAGGATAAAACAAAACACACACTACAATAAACAATAGGCTATTACACGAAGGCCATGACCTGCAGGATTGCTGACATATTTAGAGCTCAAATTCAATTGCTTATTAAAAATTCCAACTCTTAATAAAAATAATTTACAGGTCTGATTCTGCGGTGTGTAATTTCCTGAGTACAGCTGTGTATTGGATATTAAAATCTACAAAATTGGAGGTGGTTTGATGACATTATTACCATTGGAAACGAAATATTATCAAGTCAATGCCATGATGTGACTATTTTTCATTAATTATAGATTTTAATGCTATGCTCATGATATGAAAGTGGGGTTATGTAAGTATATGTAGAGAATATCTTAAATTAGATCTTCACTTCTATAATTTACTGAGTGGCTGCTATATATAACTACAAAACTTGCGTAAGATAATAATATTGTTATTAAAAATCAAATATTTTTATACCTATTAACCCAGTGGGGTTGGGTGTTTTTCATATACTTAATGGCGGTGTAGTGTAGATATTGATATGTGTCATTGTCTTCAGTATTGGCTCGAGAGAGCGCAAAAATTACAGTTCCTAAGGAAAGATCAAAAGGTATTACTTATTGATAAAATAAGAGGCCTACAAAATTTTGTAGTCTCCAGATCATTTCAGCAAGATCTCTTAGTAGGATAAAATGATTTTACGCTCTACATTTCAAGTTCTAAATGCAGCAGCTATACCAAAATGCTATTGTTCGAAAGCTTAGCAAACCTGACATTTTTTTAACTTTTGCCTACAATCCACAATGACCGGAAATAGCTACTGCTATCGTCCTGACAATGATACTTGCGTTTTCGCGTTGAAACTCAAAAACTGAAGTTGGATAGGTTCAAGAAAAGGTATTTGGCCTAAAAATATCCATTCAGAAGGAGTATGTTTCATTATTAAGGAATCAAATAACTATCAAAGAGACAAGCATTCTTCATTGAAAATAAATCTGAAAAATATTTATTTGAACGTCTAACGAACTTAGTTTGCAGCAGCATTTGCTGCACAAGCCACTAGTATGTGTATATAGTCAACGTTTTTGCTAAAGAAATAGTTCAGTTATCCAATATTATCACATTAGCTATTACAACTTGAGGTTTTACTTCACAACTGGTTTGTTTATTGGCACGAACCGAAAAACGAGTCCCATAAAAACCGTGAGTGATGTAAAGGTGTTTAACCTCAAGCTGTATACTTGATTTTATCCACTACCTTTATACAGGGTTAGTTAAAAGTCCCGCACCACTTAAATAACTTTTGTGCGAGATCGTGCGTGTTTGCTTGGTTTCCGCACAAAACCAATCCGCGGAAAGTCTAAAATTCCACATTCAGTATTCCCAACCTAACACACATAACAATTTCCCTCTTCTTACCGCTTAAGTGACATATTGATTTTACTGCTTTAGGCTTTTAACATATTATTTTTAGAGACGTTTAACATAGTAATAATTATAAATTGAAACTTACCACTGCAATTTCACCTAAATTGCACTGTTAATTATTGTTTTTAAATATTTGCAAAAATTAAGTAAACTCTACAACTCCACTAAAGTTACTGGATTCGTGATGCAAGTAACATTAAGGAAGCCGTGAAAAAAAATCAACAAGATTCCAGATGCCGATGTTATTACTGCAATATGTTATATAAATAATATTGTTAAAATATTAAAATGAAAAATAAATCATTACATAACCTTACTGTTTGTTTTAAGTTCGCATTTATAGACTGGGGAAAAAAAGACAGACGTATATCACGGCCTACTGGAGTATAGTAAACACAGAAAACATTTTAAAGTAACAATGTTGAAGATAGATATTGTGAATTTTATTAGTAACAACAATGTAATTTATTCGCCACAATAATTCCTTTCTACACTCCACCTTAAACGCTCTCGTCAACAATTGGATCTTCACTCAACACAGTATTCGTTATAGCACTCCACCGACGACAATGACAACTTACTTGGACTATTACGCACAACAATGAACTGTTAATCTTAACTAATATTTACACAGTACTATTTACAAATCAGAACTACCAGTTCTCAGTTCACAGTTCTTCTATCTCAGTCACTCGAGTTCACAGTATCTCGAACCACAGACCTTCAGAGACAGTTCACTGTACTCGAACTCGGGTCCCTCCAACTGCGGTCCACTGCACTCGAACTCAGGCCTTCGGATGCTGACGCAGATGCGGACGCACACTCGAGTCGAACTCCGGCACACAAGTCTGGCTTGCTTGCTCTGGCTTACTCACTGACTGAATAACTGAAAACTCTTCTCGAGTTCGCTGGCGCTTCTTCTTTTATAGCAAAATCATAGTTGCGAGAAATTTCTACAGGTGTGTAGAGAATTATCTCGATATCTCCACTTCGACGGACTTCTGGAATAGTCGGGAAGGTCGTTCCACATTCACTGCGTTAAGTAGCAGCTGCGCGCGCAGCCTCCCCTCGCGTGTAGGCCCCTTTCCCTTTCCCCGTGAAGCCCGCGCGATATGCTCTCTCGCGGGACGCTGGTCGTGAGTTCGAATCTCACGTCGCTGTCACAATATTTTTGTTTTGCAAATTTGCCGTCATTGAACAGAAACCAAGGTGGAGATTTCATTGTAACTAATTAGAAATTCGTTTTTCAGGTATGTAATAAACGATCTTCGCACAAAATAATGTACGATACACGAGCGGTATGTTTTCTTCCAATTCTCGGAAATTAAAAAAGCTCAACTACGTTTCGCTTTTTCAAACATTTCGTCGAACATAAAAACTTCAACATACCGATCTTGTAACGCATATTACTATTGAAGCATATGGTTCAGTGACATGAAACTTGGTATGTGAGGATAACCATATACTAAGAACTCAATAATAGTATTACCGAGTTTTTCTACTTTCGATTTAACCGGAAGTAACTCTAACTCTCTTATTTTAAATGGAACATCCAATATATTATTTAATTTTTGAATAGTACTCATTAAGAACTTTTCAAAAATTACCCACACTTGATACTTCTGTACAAATTCAGCGTTGCTAAGTCAAGAAAACAGAAAAGTGTATCGAATACTCCTTCCTTAATAAAAACAAAACAAAGCTAGCTCACCTTCAAAATTATGTGTTCAAATTGGTAGCCCTCAGCTGCTTTAGAATGTGTCACTCGATCATATAAACCATTTAAGGAATGATTTAACCAGGCTTTAGGAATATCTTGCACCACTTCCATTTTTACTTAGCAACACTGAATTTGTACAGAAGTATCAAGTGTGGGTACTTTTTGAAAAGCTCTTAATGAGCTTTATTAAAAAATAAAAAAATATATATTGGTGTTCCATTTAAAATAAGAGAGTTGGAGTTACTTCCGGTTAAACCGGAAGTAGAAAAAACTCGGTAATACCATTATCGAGTTCTTAGTTTATGGTTATACCCACATACCAAGTTTCATGTCACTGAACCACATGCTTCAAAAGTTATTTAGGTGGTGCGGGACTTTTAACTAACCCTGTATAAAATCTAATATATTCATCAGAAATGTTAATTTTGTGTAATTAAAACATTGGAAGCTGACCGGGAAATAGCATTTGTTCTGTTTCTATAGCTACCGAGTGTGTGTTGTTTGTTTTTCTCACCTATAACGGAATCATTTTGATTAGAACTACTATAGACCCTAGTACAATATTAATATTACATTGGAATAAAGAAGAAATAATTTTATTGTTTCTGAATTCGGTTTTATTATTTGTTAATTCTCTCGTTAAATTTAAATATTATTATTACTACTACTATTGCTACTACTATTATTTCTCAGTAAACAATTGAATAACTCAAAGAAGAAAAGCCTTATTTTGTCTCTAAAAGCAGATTTATATGAAGGTGTTAGGAAAGTTAATTTTATGTGCTTTATTAATGTATTGTAATCGGTATTCTTTTGTTAAAACAGTATTGCTTCTTTCAACTCGTTGCTAGGATACGAAATGGATTTAATGCTTAAAAACATAAGAAAGACTATAATGAAATCATGTAATGTGCAATAAGCCTTTGACAAGGCTGCAAGTTTTTCTCCCAAGGATAGATAAGTATCTTAAATGTTATTGAATCTTTATGTTACATTTAGTACAAAATAGTTATTTAAAGAAACCTCTCTCGAACACGAGCTTGCTCAAACTGGTGTCCGCTACGTTAATAATATGTATTTATTTTGTATTTTATGTAGTAATAAATACTGAATACTTTATATGAATAGAATTATTATTGTTTTAAGTCTCGATACGTTGTACTAGTTACGGTTGCTAGGGGCCGTTTGAACGGATAAGCAGTGAAGTTATCCAGTTTGTGCGGACCGACTTGAGAACCATGTCGCTGTAGTGCAGATCTGCAGTGCGTGGATATTTAACAAATCACTGCCACTCGGTTTGAGTATTTTATTAATGCAGATACGCACTGCTCGCTTCTCCGTCTCCATTAATTTTCATTTCTCATTTGTTCTGTTCATTGCACGTTGAGACGAAAGACGAGCTTAGTTCTGAATAAAATTGGTCTCAGAGCAAAGAAATAAAGTAGGAATAGTCATATGACATACATTTTTTCCTCGGGCAATTAGAGAGACATTTTGTTTAACACACTCTGTCTTGTCATCATTCTTCTTGGCTTTCTTTTAATATTAATTTGTTTCTCTATTTCGTCTTCCACGATGTTCTTTTCTTTTTCACTTCTATTCTTCTCATCTCAGACTTTTTCTGTTATTATCCATTCTTCTTTCTCTGTATCTTCACGCCTTATAGTAATCCACCTTCCTTCTGTGCTCCTCTTCCTTTTTAAATCTCTTTTTCTAATTTTTTCATCTGTATCTTTTTATCTTTATTTCTAACTTATCATTTCTTCCTTCCCTTTTCTATTATTTTCTCCTGTCTGTTTCTAATTCTCTTCGTTTTCCTTCATCTTCATTTATTTTTCCTATCTTCTTCCTCCTTTTCTTCTTGCACTTCGTAGTTTCCTATCTTTATTTTCCACCTCATCTCCTTCTCTCCTTCTTCCTCTTCCAACTGCTTATTCCTTTTAACTTGTTGTTTCAGTATTTTTATCCATCTTGTTTTTCGTTTTCTGTCCTGTCGTTGTTTCTCTTCTTTTTCCTCCTCTTCTTCTCAATTTCCCTTTTGTTTTTCTTCTCCCTCGTCTAATTCTTCGTTTCCTCGTCTTCCTTTTTATTTCCTCTTTTTGCTGCAGCTTTCTCTCTTTGTGCTTGTTGGTGAGTTTGGTGATAGATGATATTCGGTGAGATGGTCCCAGGATTCGCCATAGATTACCTGACATTCACCTTATAGTTGGGGAAAACCTCGGAAAACCCCAGCGAGGTAATCAGCCTAACCAAGCGGAATTCGAACTCCGGAGTTCAACTCGATACCGTCTGCAGCCCGTCGGCAGCTGTTCCCAGCAGATAGGTTACTTATTTAAGGCTTCTAAGAAACACGGAGGTTCATTGCCGCCCTGACATAAGCCCGCCATCGGTCCCTATCCTGTGCAAGATTAATCCATTCTCTACCATCGTATCCCACCTTCCTCAAATCCATTTTAACATTATTCTCCCATCTACGTCTCGGCCTCCCCAAAGGTCTTTTTCCCTCCGGCCTTCCAACTAACACTCTATAAGCAATTCTGGATTCGTCCTTACGTGCTACATGCCCTGCCCATCTCAAACGTCTGGATTTAATGTTCCTAATTATGTCAGGTGAAGAATACAATGCGTGCAGTTCTGCGTTGTGTAACTTTCTCCATTCTCCTGTAACTTCATCCTTTTTAGCTCCAAATATTTTCCTAAGCACCTTATTCTCGAACACTCTTACCCTCTGTTCCTCTCTGAAAGTGAGAGTCCAAGTTTCACAACCATAAAGTACAACCGGTAATATAACTGTTTTATAAATTCTAACTTTCAGATTTTTTGACAGCAGACTGGATGATAAAAGCTTCTCAACCGAATAATAACAGCATTTTCCATATTTATTCTGTGTTTAATTTCCTCCCGAGTATCATTTATATTTGTTACTGTTACTCCAACGTATTTGAATTTTGCACCTCTTCGAAGGATAAATGTCCAGTTTTTATATTTCCATTTCTTACAATATTCTGGTCACGAGACATAATCATATACTTTGTCTTTTCTGGATTTACTTCCAAACCTATCTCTTTACTTGCTTTCAGTAAAATTCCCGTGTTTTCCCTAATGGTTTGTGGATTTTCTCCTAACATATTCACGTCATCCGCATAGACAAGCAGCTGATGTAACCCGTTCAATTCCAAACCCTCTCTGTTATCCTGAACTTTCCTAATGGCATATTCTAGAGCGAAGTTAAAAAGTAAAGGTGATAGTGCATCTCCTTGCTTTAGCCCACAGTGAATTGGAAAAGCATCTGACAGAAACTGACCAATACGAACTCTGCTGTAAATTTCACCGAGACACATTTTAATTAATCGAACTAGTTCCTGGGGAATACCGAATTCAATAAGAATATTATATAAAACTTCTCTCTTAACCGAGTCATGCCTGTTTGAAATCTATGAATAACTGATGTAATGGTAGTTGATACAGCGTTGTTAAATTACCAACTAAAACTAGTGACGAAGAGATCAGTTACAAACTATTTGTGAAACGGGAACAAGTCACTACTTAAGATGATAATGCACATTAAGTTGTTAAAGTTACAAAACTGGAATTAGAAGATAATTGCAGGTGTTGCGATCGATATGAAGCAGTGTCCCCAGGGAGTGTTGTTGAGAATTTGCCTCCACTGCGACAGCCTCGGTTCAGATCCTGTCGATTCTGTTGCTCACGAGATGAGATGCGATGGCAAGGGGTGGGGGTTAGGGGTTGGGGGTAGGTCGGAGTGGGAGGAGGAGCTTCTTAAGATGAATTTTGCCAGAAAGAGAGAGGGGGGGGTTTAAAACGTTATGCTTCACAGTTCGCTGGAACCTGCCCGCAGTGTGTAGCGGCAGCTCCTCCAAGACGTACACGGACTTAACTTTCAAATTTGTGTACTGTATCAACACAAAGTGTGCTGGCGCTCAAAAATCCCACATAAAGTATATTCTGTGCTGTGGAGAAAGCGGTGGGTAATAAAGTGAGTCTTCCCGGGCCCTTGCACCACGCCATCAATGCAGCTACGCGTCCGTTCCATAAAAAATAGTAACCTATTTGTTGGACTTTTGAACTTTGCTCTAGAATATGCCATTAGGAAAGCCCAGGAAAAAAAGAGATGGTTTGGAATTGAACGGGTTACATCAGCTCCTTGTCTATGCAGATGACGTGAATATGTTAGGAGAAAATCCACAAACGATTAGGGAAAACACGGGAATTTTATTGGAAGCAAGTAAAGTGATAGCTTTGGAAGTAAACCCCGAGAAGACAAAGTATATGATTATGTCTCGTGACCAGAACATTGTGCGAAATGGAAATATAAAAATTGGAAATTTATCTGGGGAATGGCTCTCAGTGGAATGTTTGAAGTTGGGATAATGTTTATTTCGAAATCAATGTTACTTTAAAAACTCGCACCTACCATTTTAGATTGCTGCTTTCAAGGCAATGCATTAGCTTTTGTTTTGATTTACACACCAACCCGCGCCAGATGTTCTCTGGGGGAGCGCTTATCGAAAAGAGAAATCATAGTAGGCCTATATCAAAAACCTTAGGGGAGAGTCGGGTAGTATCGGACATCGGGTAATATCGGACAGTGCGTTTCTTTCATCTACCACCATATGGTAGTACCTGAATGACATGGTTACGTTTCTATATGCGACATCACAGAAACGTAACCATGTCAATCAGGTACTATCATCTTGTGATAGATGAAAGAAACTCACTGTCCGATATTACCCGATGTCCGATACTAACCGACTCTCCCCTATGTGATACGAAGAAAAGAGATGCATTTTGGGATTCAACGAACATCAAACCATAAGGGACACATTGTTTTAAGTCGGAGCAAAATTCTTGTTGTTCAGTGATAATTGGAATAACATAATGAATAGCAGTCCTTTAATGAATGTTATTAAGGTACAGTTACGTTACATGTAATGAGTGTATTATAGTATGGTTGAATAAAATAGTACATTATGCAACGAGCCTATAATGGTAGTAATTAAGACGGGAGTATGTTTATGAAACGAGCGCAAGCGAGTTTTATAATTTTCATACGAGCGTCTTAATTACCATTATAGTCAAGTTTCATACGACTTTTTATGCTCGACCATATTTATAACTTGAAATTATTCATAAGTATTCATGTTATTCTTATCTGACTGGGGAGCGGAACTGGCCTTGTGCAATATCTCGTAAATTGTGAGATGTGCGCAGACGCGAAAGTATTGATTTTTTCCGAGAAACAAATGTCGACATTGACCTTGATATAATCTAGAGAGTAAAATAAACATTAATCTTGATATAACCTTGAAATTGAATTAGACATTGAAAAACGAGATGACAAATTGAATTTATTTGAATATTATTTACAATTAACGCTAATTATTATAGTAACAGAACTAGTTGTCTTTCGATTGCATATCCGAGAATAATCGATACTTGCGCTTTCATATTGCTATAATGGTATTTTCTGATTGTTGGAACACCTGAACTTTAATGAATAGGTGTACTTTAATGAGGTCTATTAAAGGGCTGCTACCAGGTGTATAATTACTACATTTCGACATGGTCGAGCATGAATGTATTTTTCATTCAGTCCGAATCATTAAAGTTTTGATACCTGTATACAGCACATAGTGTGCGAGTCCATTTCTCTATATCTTGTAGGCAAGGGTTCAAGAGAACGAATTACAGACAGGAGCATCATGTGTAGTGTGAACTGAGTTACATAAAGGGAACTGGGTGGTGATACTGTGCGATTAAAAAATTTCAATACAAAAGTTTAGTTGAATATTTCTAGGCTTCTAGTGCTCAGAATGGAATAAAAATTTCTAGGCTTATGCAATCAATCATTCTGAATTCAGTGGTATAAAAGACAACTAATTTGTTTCGTATCCAAGTGCAAAAGAAAGGCCCTAATTGATAACCTGTTTTCCCACTTTGCTAAGTGTACCTCATTCTTCAGGTACACATTACTTGCTACAATCTTCACTCATATACCTTGTATTTTTTTTAAGTTATCTAGTAATGTGTATTGTAAATTCCAAAACAATGTTTAGTTAAATATTTTACCCCTAGTGAAACACAAAAATATATTGAACTTTGTTTAAAATTTTTTTACAATTTTTTCAATGTATATATTTTTTTTTCTCGTGTTATGTGTGTGATATTCTTAAACCCGTAGGTCTACTATGTAGAACACAGGCTGCAGAAAACGGTGTAAAAATTTCATGTAAATTTATTGAGTAATTTCAGAGAAAAATGCACTGAAGTTTGAAAAATGTCAACTTATGGAAAACTGTATTTAAATAAAAAAGAAGAAGAATGTATGAATTACATGCCCCGCCAAATTTAAAGAGGTCATTTAAAAGGCTTATCTGCAGAAATACCCCCAATAATATTTATATTGTTTTAAAGAACAGTTTTATACATTTTAAAACATAACATAAAAAATCGGATTTTTGACCCCTAATCACTACCTGGTTCCCTAAAGTGAGTAACTAGAAAGCATGCGTCATCTCCATAGGGGTGGTTTAATAAACTCTGGGGAAATACTGATAAAATCCCTCACTCCACACCAGCCCCCTCTGCGTTCAGTAAGTTGGCGGACATCACACTAATTGTCTGAGAAGAGGAGATTGTGTCAGTGTTATTTCACAAGGAGGACTTGTTCCCACGAGATCTGTCGTTACTTGCACTCAACTCATGTTTTCCCAAGTGTCTAATACACAGGTTTGTTTTTAAGATGTAGCAAAATTCCGGATTCCATTAACTACGTTATATGTATATTTCTATGTTATTAGGCATCAACTGGCCAGTCCACACCTGTGGAGTAACGGTCAGCGCGTCTGGCCGCGAAACCAGGTGGCCCGGGTTCGAATCCCGGTCGGGGCAAGTTACCTGGTTGAGGTTTTTTCCGGGATTTTCCTTCAACCCAATACGAGCAAATGCTGGGTAACTTTCGGTGCTGGACCCCGGACTCATTTCACCGGCATTATCACCTTCATTTCATTCAGACGCTAAATAACCAAGGTGTTGAAAAAGCGTCGTAAAATAACCCATTAAAAAAAATCAACTGGCCAGAAGAATGAAGCTACGAGAATTGGGATTCAATCCCTTTCTTACTTTACTTACAAATGGCTTTTAAGGAACCCGAAGGTTCATTGCCGCCCTCACATAAGCCCGCCAGCGGTCCCTATCCTGAGCAAGATTAATCCAGTCTCTATCATCATATCTCACCTCCCTCAAATCCATTTTAATATTATCCTCCCACCTACGTCTCGGCCTCCCTAAAGGTCTTTTTCCCTCCGGCCTCCCAACTAACACTCTATATGCATTTCTGGATTCGCTCATACGTGCTATATGCCCTGCCCATCTCAAACGTCTGGATTTAATGTTCCTAATCATGTCAGGTGAAGAATACAATGCGTGCAGTTCTGTGTTGTGTAACTTTCTCCATTCTCCTGTAACTTCATCCCGCTTAGCCTCAAATGTTTTCCTAAGCACCTTATTCTCATACACCCTTAACCTATGTTCCTCTCACAAAGTGAGAGTCCAAGTTTCAAACCCATAAAAAACAACCGGTAATATAACTGTTTTATAAATTCTAACTTTCAGATTTTTGACAGCAGACTGGATGATAAAAGCTTCTCAACCGAATAATAACAGGCATTTCCCAAATTTATTCTGTGTTTAATTTCCTCCTGAGTATCATTTATATTTGTTACTGTTGCTCCAAGATATTTGAACTTCTCCACCTCTTCGAAAGATAAATTTCCAATTTTTATATTGCCATTTCATACAATATTTTCGTCACGAGTCATAATCATATACTTTGTCTTTTCGGGATTTACTTCCAAACCGATCGCTTTACTTGCTTCAGGTAAAATTTCCGTGTTTTCCCTAATCGTTTGTCGATTTTCTCCTAACATATTCACGTCATCCGCATAGAGAAGCAGCTAATGTAACCCGTTCAATTCCAAACCCTCTTTGTTATCTTGGATTTTCCTAATGGCATACTCTAGAGCAAAGTTAAAAAGTAAAGGTGATAGTGCATCTTTTTGCTTCAGCCCGCAGTGATACAAGTTTGGTATTACTTAATGGCTGCATAAAATAATATTTCCGGTATAATCTCGTTTCTTTATATGGAATATACCAGTTAATTGTTAATTTATTATTTGTGGCTCAAAAACAGTTCTTTATTAAGCCCTCTTAATATTACATTTTGTTTTAATGCATTATTGTTATTATTATTATTATTATTATTGCGTAATAGATCAACTATTGACCAGATATTTTGTATTCGACAGAAAATGGAGAAAAAATGGGATTATAAGGGTACAGAGCATCAATTATTCATAGATTTCAAGAAGGCATATAACTCGGTTAAGAGATAATTTTTATATGATATTCTTATTGAATTTGGTATTCCCAAGAAACTAGTTCGATTAATTAAAATGTGTCTCAGTGAAACGTACAGCAGAGTCCTTATAGGTCAGTTTGTATCTGATGCTTTTCCAATTGACTGTGGGCTAAAGCAAGGAGATGCACTATCACCTTTACTTTTTAACTTTGCTCTAGAGTATGCCATTAGGAAAGTCCAGGATAACAGAGAGGGTTTGGAATTGAACGGGTTACATCAGCTGCTTGTCTATGCGGATGACGTGAATATGTTAGGAGGAAATCCACAAACGATTAGGGAAAACACGGGAATTTTACTTGAAGCAAGTAAAGAGATTGGTTTGGAAGTCAATCCCGAAAAGACAAAGTATATGATTATGATTCGTGACGAAAATATTGTACGAAATGGCAATATAAAAATTGAAAATTTATCTTTCGAAGAGGTGGAGAAGTTCAAATATCTTGGAGCAACAGTAACAAACATAAATGATACTCAGGAGGAAATTAAACACAGAATAAATATGGGAAATGCCTGTTATTATTCGGTTGAGAAGCTTTTATCATCCAGTCTGCTGTCAAAAAATCTGAAAGTTAGAATTTATAAAACAGTTATATTACCGGTTGTTCTTTATGGTTGTGAAACTTGGACTCTCACTTTGTGAGAGGAACATAGGTTAAGGGTGTTTGAGAATGAAGTTCTCAGGAAAATATTTGGGGCTAAGAGGGATGAAGTTACAGGAGAATGGAGAAAGTTACACAACACAGAACTGCACGTATTGTATTCTTCACCTGACATGATTAGGAACATTAAATCCAGACTTTTGAGATGGGCAGGGCATGTAGCACGTATGAGCGAATCCAGAAATGCATATAGAGTGTTAGTTGGGAGCCCGGAGGTAAAAAGAGCTTTAGGGAGGCCGAGATGTAAATGGGAAGATGATAGTAAAATGGATTTAAGGGAGGTGGGATATGATGATAGAGAATGGATTAATCTTGCTCAGGATAGGGACCGATGGAGGGCTTATTTGAGGGCGGCAATGAACCTCCGGGTTCCTTAAAAGCCATTAAGTAAGTAAGTATAGATTCCTTGTCCTCTTTGCATCTTTTTTTTTCCTCTTTGCTTGAATTGTCAATTTTTCTTTTCTTTCATTCGTCAGTTGTTTTCGTGAAGTTCTCTCCTTTTCTCTTATTTCCATTTTCAGTGATTTTACCTTTTATTTAATGTTATAATTTGTCTTATTTCATTTCCTCACTATTCCCGTGGTTTACTCTTCTTCAGACTCTGTCCGCTCCTTCTAGTGGCTACACCGACCGTGTACATCCCTGTGCGCAGTATTATTCAGGGTAAATAACAGGAGCAGTCACGCCCCAATACTCTCCCTTCAATAACTAACCCTCAGTCTCAGGTCTGGATAGGTGGATGCTTGGTTACGTTCCCGCTCCGTAAAATTGTCAGTCCAAACACATCCCTCTGCTATAAAGATAGCGCGCAGAGCGCTCTGGCGGCTCGGCACCGAACTCATGTTATCAGCGTTGCTAGGCTCACGCACTAGTCGTTCTGTTGTTTTAATGGCCGTGGATTAATTGAAAGATACAACTACATAGCATGGATGCTCTTTGAGAGTTATACAAAAACAATGTTATTGAATAATCGTGCTCAATATACTAACAACCAATTTAACTAGGTCTTATCAAGTTGTTTTTACTATTTTCACTACAAAGTTGTCTCTGTGTTTATTTGTAATTAATTTGTTGCTTCTTTGTTTCTATAGTTTGTTTATATGTTTTTTTTTTCACATAGGTTACTTTTAGTTTATAGCGCCTTGTACAGGGACATCATTTTATTTTTACTTCAATTTTTATTGTACCTGAGTTTTTGAATGTACTTCACTCCCACCCCTACTAATGAAGTTCAACCGTCCTCCACACAGATCCAAGACAGCATATACAGTCATAGTAGCCTTACGGTCATAGTAAACAGTACGTTCCAAAAATATGTTCGCGTTTTCCAGTGACGAAAAAGCTTCCAAAATTGCATCATTTTCGCACAGGTACTGTCGTCCATTTTGCCTACGTCGCATTCCGGTTTTTCCCACCTGCTTCTATTCGCCTCTCTGTAAAGGCTAGTGGCTGGGCTGTCTTAGCTCTTTTCTAAGAACATTAATTTCCGTTAAGAATTGGACGTCTACGTAATATTATACAACTGTTTAAAATAACTTAAATAAAAGGGCCTTGTTAAGTAATTAACTGTCACGTGATTTCCCCCCTTTCTACGACTCTGCGACGTAACCACTTGGACGGACAGTAGATAGCATGTCTGAGTAATTTTATCTTTTCGGATCGGGCAGAAGTGAAGATTGAATTTACAGTACGTAAGGTACTCTGTTATAGAGTACGTACAGAATTATTTGAACATGAGTTACTAGTACTAAGGACGAAACTGGTAACTGGAATTACACACATTAGAACTGAAGTCTGTATCGAAATGAACGGCCACCATTTTGACAAATATGTTTAAATATCCATATTATGATTATTTTTCAATTTAACTTAATTCTCTATATTGTACGCTAATGTGCTGTAGACAGTATAATATACACTGCATAATGAATACGTCCGCATGGACAGCTCAGTTCGTGAGTAAAAATACTTAATGTTAATACTGTACTGTATTTTGATTAAACAAAAACCTAATGAAAATTATCAAACTCAAAATCGCGATATTTCCTAGTTTACGTAAATGGATGAACTGCTTTTCTTCCTTCCTATACCTAGTAAAGCGATTTGTTTGTATATTACGCCAGTATTATCGAACTCCATTCGTGGAAGTGAGGTAGTAACGGTGTTTTCGGTTCTTAATAGTTGATCCAAAGGTATAGCCAGGTTAATATTAGAAATGTTAGTAATAATAAAATGATGTCCCAGTATTTTTATAGAATTGTTTTGTTTCTGACATTGTAATAGCATAAAGTATACTTAATCGCATGGCATGCTTTTGTTTTCTTCTAATTCTTAACTTGAGTTGTATGAGTTCCACAGCCAGATGAAAGCTGCCGTTTTGTACAGTACGGATAGGCCATAACATCATTCTCAATTAGTCACAAAGAAGGAAGAAAAATACCTTAACATTTATCGGCGACTATTACACTCTTACTACGTCATACTACTTTTGACCAATAAAACGGTACGAAAGGACGTATTTCAACCAATCATGGCTGCTTATCGCACAATTTTATCGCGTCCCTAGCATTTGTTTAATTTTATCGCGTCCCTAGCATTTGTTTCTTTGTTTGCCAACATTTGAAACTGCGCTGGTCTGGACGTCAAAAAAAAAAATATATATATATATATATATAATTACAAACCACTCCAGTCGATGCACAGCAGTTTCAAATATGACTCGCATTGGCATTCAAGAACAAGAATTAATAAAAATCACTGATCATACCTATGCATCTTCAGAAATCCGATTTACAAATAAATGAAGAGCACCATTCCGAAATCCTGACTAAGTTTAATACACCATGTAGGCCTAAATCAACGAGTTCCACTTCTATTACGCACACGTCCAATATAACATCAATTGAACCACCAACCACATTCAAATTTGAAAATTGTACATTCAATAATTATTATTCCTTTTAAAATTATTCATTCGGAAATTCTGAATAAGTTGAATACACCATGTAGGCCTAAATCAACGAGTTCCACTTCTATTACGCACACGTCCAATATAACATCAATTGAACCACCAACCACATTCAAATTTGAAAATTGTACATTCAATAATTATTATTCCTTTTAAAATTATTCATTCGGAAATTCTGAATAAGTTGAATACACCATGTAGGCCTAAATCAACGAGTTCCACTTCTATTACGCACACGTCAATATATTAAAATTATTCATGTTTATTTTTATGTCATCGTCGCTAATTAAAACTTTTCTAACACTTGTGTATATTAGTTAGGTTATGTTATAGTTTCTGCTATATGATATTATGGATAGCCACGTATCAGAGATTGTTTAATACTAAGATTTATTGAAAATCATCTGTCAAGTGACGTTGATTACTGGGATTCGGATAACTGAAGTGGAATGTTGCATTTTAATAAAAATGAAACTGAATCAACAAAGCCTTCTTGACTAGTAACATTGCCATCGTGTATAATATCTCGATAACTTCTCGACGAGAAGGCATTGCTCACTACTGCCATCTAGCATGCATCTAGCGTAATATTTGTAATGTTGAGATGGTACAATAATACATTTGAAGACAGTTGTATTTTCGTAAGTCAATTCATATTTTATTGTATTGGAGTACTTCGTTACTTCTAATCTTTATATACTTTCTTCTAATCGTGTAATAGTCAATTAAATCCCACTCGAGTTTTGATTTTCTCTAGATAAATCAAAACGTCTAGTGAGATTACTGTTGATAAAAGCCACAACCATGAAACAGGGAAGTCAGTCATTGCAAAAGATAACCTAGCAACAGTCGAAGAGTGTGGGATAAAACAACACGTCGCCGCCGCCATGCTGCTGTGGACGCAGTGTCCGGATCCTGACAAACATATTCCCAACCACGGCCGTAATTCGGCAACTTCTCAGACAGCTGTGCGTTGTGGGCAGACTACACAATTATTTGCAGGCTTCGCGCACGTATAGGAACCGCAATGCACTCGGGCGCTTTTCTCATCTGATACAGCCACTCACTGCACTTCCTACGTTACAAGTATGCTTAATGGACATACGTGACATCTGACGATTAGAATTTGAACCCGCGCGTCTCATTATTTCAGAACCTATTTTGTACACTAACCTTTCACGTTCATTAGACAGTCTTGGATTGTAGCTGGTATTCGTAATCGAGAAGTCTGCGTATCAAATCCACAAAAATGAAGTTCTCTAATAATAATAATAATAATAATAATAATAATAATAATAATAATAATAATAATAATAATAAATCTGTAGCCGAAATTTTTCTGGTAATTTTCGATTTTCCACAAATAATTGGTCCTAACAGATATAATTAACCACCCTGAAACCGAAAATCGCTTTTTGAAATTTTTGTTTGTATGTCTGTCTGTCTGTATATATGTATGTTTGTTACCTTTTCACGCGATAATGGCTGAACGGATTTCGATGAAAATTGGAATATAAATTAAGTTCGCTGTAACTTAGATTTTAGGCTATATGGCATTCAAAGTATATTATTTAAAAGTGCGGTTATAAGGGGGACTGAATTAAATAAATCGAAATATCTCGCTTATTATTGATTTTTATGAAAAATGTTACATAACAAAAGTTTCTTTAAAAATAATTCTCGATAAGTTTTATTTCTTGAAAAATTTTGAAAGGACTGATATTTAATGAGATAAATGAGTTTTAAAATTAAAATAACTGCCATCTAAGGCCGTGTAATGAATTAAAAAACAAATGACTTCGTCTATAAGGGGCCTTGGACAGCAACAATCGAAAGCTATGAAAGATAGCCTACAGAGAATGTTTCTGTGTTTGTATGAAGTAATATCGGAAGCTAAATTAACCGATTTGTATAATTAATTATTATTTCACCATTGGAAAGTGTAGTTTCTCTAGATGGACATAATGCTATAATGTTATTACAGTAACTTCTGATATAATATAATATAATATAATATAATATAATATAATATAATATAATATAATATAATATAATATAATATAATATAATATAATATAATATAATATAATATGTAATATTATATAATATAATTTAAGTTATTTGAAGGGTTCAGAACCATAGTGGGTCAAGCGCCATTTACTGAATACGTAGAAAACAAGGGTTAAAATTAAGTTATTACCATAATTCAATGAAACCTATAACAAGTAAAATAAAATATACACATTAAATCTAAATGGTGTCAATCTTCATTAAACTATGATTGCATGTAATAAAAATTAAGAAACATGTTAAAGGAATTGTCATTGCACCAAATGAGTGTCTCTGGACCAAAATGATCGCATTTTAATTATTTGGATGCAATTTAAATTAAGTAACATATTAAACGATTTATCCTTCTATCAAACACGAATGTTCCCTGGATCAAACGTCCTATTTAAATTATGTAATTACTTTATATTTATTTCTAACGGGTGCAGCGGAGCGCACAGGTACAACTAGTAATAATAATAATAATAATAACAATAATAATAATAATAATAATAATAATAATAATAATAATAATAATTTTTAAATTGGAGATTCTCCTTAATACAAAGGTTTCTCTTCAACCAAACCAATTTGCTGTCTTAAATTGTCTCTCTAAACATTTCTGTCCTGTGCATCTTCTGATAAATCAAAATTGACAACCGTAAATATTCTCTACAAAATTTTAAATTTTAAATAAAAAGTATTAAATAAAAGCAATAATAATAATAATAATAATAATAATAATAATAATAATAATAATACTTACAAATGGCTTTTAAGGAACCCGAAGGTTCATTGCCGCCCTCACATAAGCCCGCCAGCGGTCCCTATCCTGTGCAAGATTAATCCATTCTCTATCATCATACCCCACCTCCCTCAAATCCATTTTAATATTATCCTCCCATCTACGTCTCGGCCTCCCTAAAGGTCTTTTTCCTCCGGTCTCCCAAGTAACACTCTACATGCATTTCTGTATTCGCCCATACGTGCTACATGCCCTGCCCATCTCAAACGTCTGGATTTTAAGTTCCTAATTATGCCAGGTGAAGAATACAATGCGTGCAGTTCTGTGTTGTGTAACTTTCTCCATTCTCCTGTAAATTCATCCCGCTTAGCCCCAAATATTTTCCTAAGTACCTTATTCTCAAACACCCTTAACCTATATATTCTTCTCTCAGAGTGAGAGTCCAAGTTTCACAACCATACAGAAGAACCGGTAATATAACTGTTTTATAAATTCTAACTTTCAGATTTTTGGACAGCAGACTGGATGATAAGAGCTTCTCAACCGAATAATAACAGGCATTTCCCATATTTATTCTGTATTTAATTTCCTCCCGAGTGTCATTTATATTTGTTACTGTTGCTCCAATAGTAATAATAATAAAAATCACTAAACTCTGTTTTTATAACAAAGGAAACTACGTAGAGTCGAGTTTAAACGCTAGGATGAGTAAGAAGAGGGGTGTGGTGTACTACTTACTACCGTATACCTGTTTGACAGGATTTTCCTACAACACATTAATGTTCTTTGTTAACCTCCCTAGTCTCAATATATTTGAAACATTAATTGCATTACCATATATTAATAACCCATATCTAAACATTCTTTCAAAAATACAAAATATTTTACATCTTAAATAGTGGCCAGGAACGTTAATAATTGACATCATAAAAACTTATTAACAAACTCTGTCGCCATAAGAAAACTGCAGAAAGCTTTTTTACAGACATAATCATTTTTGAAATGAAGTCATAAATAATTACTTTGTAAGTTATTATGAGTAATCACGTGGATTGACTTTCAACTAGAATTCACTTAACATGACATGATGTGGCCTGATATGGTTCAGCCCATTCCTTCTTCCATTTCTTTCAAGATTTGTGTGGTCAACATGACGCTACACTCCTCCTTAAGACAATACAGAATAAATGCAAGACATTGGACACCACAAGTTTTTCTTGAGAAAGTGAGATGGTTATTTACACATGTGTATAGAAGCAGGTACGTGTTGTTGGGTTGAAAACCTGGAAAACAGATTTCATAACAGAATAACTGAATTATTTTTTGCATTTCTTGCACGCGAAAATTCCAAAAACCGGAAAGAAATGAGAGAGAAAGAGGGCTGATACCGATTCGTAGACGACTGTTGGCAGAGCGCAAGTCGGGACTTGAATAATTTTCGAAATGCGAACCCCAGAAGCCGCGTCTCATCCGTTGCAGGAGGCCGAGACGAAGTTTTTCAAATATTTAACTAGCGCAACTGAGCCGTAGGCCGTGAACACAGTCAATTGTTTTCATCTGCGGAACAAGAGACGAGCAAGCTATTACCGTGCACATTACAAACACAGCTCCTGTTTGTGTTTTCTCCTCTACAAACACGCGTTTATCGTGATTGTGTTTCGCTGTGTGCAGTCGGAACGGCGAGAGAGGGGAAAGCACAAAAAACAGCGGAAAAAAAAAGAATGCTTGGTGTAAACAAAAGAAGAGATGTAAAAATACTAAGCGCTAGAAATGAGAGCTGCGGTCCTCTACTGACGGATGAAATTGAAACCAATTTCTCTCGTCAATTGTTTCATTTTTCTCGGAGGTAAGGTTTTTAGGTTGTTATGGTAACGGATCCGATATAGTTGCTAAGTTGAGAAGGTAATGTCACTTGATAATGTTGATTCTCCTGGCATAAAGAAATCCCTCTGAAGTAATTTTTAAGGCGGGAGTGTGGTACAAAAATTAAATTTTCTTGTACCATTTACGGGTTTCGTAACAATTCAGTTGTCCCGTCATAGCTTAAGGTACACCCACAAAACGAAAAAATGATGAAAAATTAGAATTTTCAAAATATAACTATTTTAATAGAGAATTTTATCCTCTTTAATTTGATATAAGAATTTTCGATTTATGCCTTATGGTTTTTCAGATAAGTCCCATTTTCCAAAATGCTGCGTCATCAGCAACGGTTACTTACTTTTGGACTGATCTTCGTAGCAGTCAATCCCCTCGTCCAGCATTGCTTGTAAAATAAACTTCTTTCCAGTCCCGAAATAGATCATAGATATCTGGGCATGATCATTAGATTGAAAACACGTTTTTACATAATGAAGTAATTTATAATCTTTTACTGTTAGTCATAAAACTGTAAATTTGTGTGTCAGTGATGTTGTACGTCATTTTAATAAGAGTCCAGAAGAATAAATTAAAATGCTGAGGAGGATGGGCATAAATCCTGGGACAAACACCATCGCAGGATTTGTTGCATCAATGGAAATAGGGACAAAAATGCCAAAAAAACATTCAACACCTGAAGTTAAAACAAGGAGGAGGTATTTGAGAGGCAGAAAGAAGCTGAAACTGGACCGACATGAAGCTGCTTAAGGGTGACATATGATGATGCAGTCTTCTAGGCTCTGAATAGTAATTTTAGAATATTTAATTCTTTTAAACATGATATCTCAGTCAAATATGGTGATACCAAGAAGACATTGGTGTCATTTTGAAGCTTGAAATGTCCCCCAGTGCCTGACAATGAGTAAAATAACATTACTATAATTAATAATTATCTATGGATTTTTTTACATGATTTATGCAACATAAAATATTATTGTAAGTTACATATATGGTAATATTTAATTAATATAAATGAAAATAAAAACATAGCTCTATGTCAGGCACTAAAGAATAGTTTTAGCTATAAAACAGTGAAAAAACTGTGGCTCTATCTTAAAAACTGCATGAGCTATCATGTTTCAAGTTGCATGTCAAAATTATGAACAAAATAATTTTTATAAACAATTTAGACATAATTTCAAGGGATCTGTTCACTTCATTCTCTTTCTGGTACCATTCTCAATTGTATAAAAATTTTACAGAACAAAATTATACAAAACAAAATTTTTGTATGTATACTTTAAATCTATTACGCCTCAATCCGTCTGTCCTTTGGTCGGCATTCTGTCTTTTATTTGAAGTTAATTGTAGTATTGTAGCTGTATCTATTTTATAAACATGGTCTTCCCTGTTTTAATTCGTTCCTTTAATTTTATTTTAATTAAGAACATATTACTTCTTCTCTGCCTGTATAAACCCTCTTCATATCTGTACCAGTACTGTGTTCCAATCCGAGGAATGTAATTCGTGTTTCTTGCGGTAGGAACGAAATCTGTGGGAGACTGTACTAACATATGAAATTGAAAACAATTTCTCTCGTCAACTGTTTTACTAAGAGGTATTACTACGGCAACAAATATAGAAGAGAAAGAAACGAGACATGCTATATATTGAAATAATAGCTTGCTTTAGGACTCTGGGAGTTAGAGAGCTGCTTTGGGCGCTTGTAAGTTAGAATATTTTAAAACTTTGTACTTGTAATGCTGCTGAAGGTAATTAAAAGAAAATTTACCACAACATAAAGCAATATAAGAATCATAAAATTCATATAGTATGCAATAATATTTTTTTCACAGGCTTATTTATAAAAACATGTTTTGTTAGGGGGCTGAATTTTTTTTTTTTTTTAACACATTTATGTAGCCTACGGTTTTTACAGGAACTATTTCACGTACTTTAATTAAAATTTTACTGTGCATTTTAAAATATAAATTTTATTAACTGTAGCTAAAACTACAGATTCATATGAATTAGATTGTTAATTTAATTAACTCCCTATGAAAGTTAACGATTCTTTTACAAGATATTATAATTTTGTTTCCATTCAACTAATATACATACCTAGGTCTATGTGATAAAATTTTAGATTTAAATTGTCAGAAATATTATTTACCACAATATATAAACATTTTACAAAATGTATTTGAGAAAAGTGTGCCTGTAAAAATGATTGCTTCCTATAAGAGCTTACTAAAACTCAGATTAGTTATGATTAGGGACCGGATTTTTATGTAATTACATATTATATTCCTTCCAACCCAACCGTATATAAATAAAAAATCTTTGCGAATCTTGTAATTACCATTAATATATTAAAATTTGATACTACGTATTTTTACATATTTACCCTACATTACATATTATGGCTTGGTATTACATAAATCTACATATTTAGGGGTTTTATTCGTTTTTACGTTTTTAAACGGGAAAAAAACTTCTGCTGGAGAAGTTTACAATTTGAAATACACAGATTTTAAAAAAAATTTTCACCTACGCAAGAAAAGATATATTTCGGGACGAAACATGACGTCCTTAATTCCAGGAAGTAATAGAGGCACTCACCTCATACCACCCACTTTAAAGAGGAATGAACAAAAGGCAACCTTTCTCATACAAGTACCTTGTATTGTAAAAATTACTCAGAAAGTAGCGTTGCCTTCATGCGGTGGAGTGGGACGAGGACGACATGATTTGTTTCGAACAATAATTGTTCTGCACACGTCTTAACAAGCCGTTCCCATGCAATTTGCAGCCTTACTCACCCTCTTTCTACTCCTTTCAGGGAAAACCTGTGTCAAGTCTGACATGAGCCGCAATAAAGTAACCGACTTTTGAAAAGAAGCTGGAGTAAAGGAACAAACTGGAAAGATGTTGAAAGATTAAAATAAATAGCTTTTCAGGATATTACTTGACCTCTTTACTTTAAATTTAGCAGACCTATACGGAAATGGGATTTTCCGAGCAATTATTAAGTATGGTTCTCGCCTGGAATGATACTACCCTTGTGAATGAGGCAGGAATGTCACTTTTCATACAACAGTTTGTAAATGCCTATAGTTTGAGGTTTCAGTAGGTACTTTGTTTCTTACAGGGAGCAGTTAAAATGCATGCGTGCCACATCTCCTCTTATTTTCTCCTAATCCAGTAAAGCGAAACAGTGCTTGCAGTTCTGTTGTGTCATTCATTTCACTCAGTTCTCTAGTTTTAGTACCTACAGTATAAAGTGCAAGTGAGTTTATCTAGTGTTTTTCACTAACCAAAATGGCCCCTGTGTCTTTAACTCTAACGACAAGAATAAAATTATGGATTGCAATGGACGAAGCTTTCACTACAGATGGAAAAATAGTAATGTGTCAAGTGTGCGGTAAAAAGTCGGGTGCTCTATGAAATCACAACTGGAGAGTCTTACCTATCCTATACCTGCCAGATATTGATATTAAATATTTTAATGATTTTACATTTTTTTACATATTCAGCTTATTTTTCTTACATAAATATGTACATATTTCACACCTTGATATTACATAAAAATCCGGTCGCTAGTTATGATCTAATACATACCAATGCACTTACTGAGCATGCGCAGTATGTTGTAATTGGAACTCTGAAAATCCAGGTAACCCAAATTTTTTTCTGGGTCTGTACAATAAGTGTTGAATCAGTCTAAAATAACTCATCTTATATCTAATAATCAGCCAGAAAACCATCATAAAGAGTAGTTATTAAAAATAACTGAACAGTTCATCAGGACGTAGTTGATCTGCGTTTAAAAGCTTATTCCATAGCACAGCTATGTTCCTCTTCACTTGAAGGGTCCATACCTGGATGGGAAAGATAGAACCCTCCTTCCACTGTATAGAACAATGCGGTAAGGCTAAATTTAATGGGCTTCTGCAATTTCGGAATTAATGGGCGCGTACACACGGTCAGGTTATATGCACTGTGCAGGAATTCCAAAATGACTGAAAACGCTGCTGGAATTAATTACGTCAAATCGTGCCTGAAGCACTTAAGTGCTAGAAAATTTTCCTGCTTTTCGCAGAGCGTAGAGAGAGAAAAAAGAGAGAATCGAGTGGCTCTTAATGTTCAACGGTCAGTTTACAGCGCCGCCATTATCTGGGTAGCGAAATCAGAATGGAGCACTCAGCTGACGTCAGTGGCGGCCATGTCGTAAAGAAGTTACGACTCTGCTCATTACACAGGGCGTAACGGCGGCGCCTTAAATCAAACCCGCAACGACTTGAAGGCACGTTGTCCGCTACAACCTTGACCGACACCGTCCACATTTTTGGAAAGCCTGCCCTACATCTGTAAAGCTCTGAGAGTGAAACAATAAAAGGCAAGCACTACGGGTCGTTTCCATGGTTACGATTTTCACTTGATGTCTGTCTTGCAGAATTTTCAATCTGCAGAGTTGTTCAGTGTACATATAGATATAGGGTTTAAAATTACATTGTGGGATGTCTTGTGATTCTCACAAGTGATTTATTTAGGCAGGTGTACAATATTTAGAAAACAACCTGTGCAAAGTCTGCCAGTCTTCCATTTTGTATAAAGTTTAGTCTGTGTGTCAGGAATACCTTCCTGCCTGTAACACATGCTTCATCACAAATTAAAATGTCCCGCACATTTCTTCATTCTTGGTAGATTTTTACTGTCACAATAGTTTTGCTTGTTCTTACTTGGCTTATGTACCACTGTATTTTATGAAAATTGTTAGATAGGAGAAAAGATACTAATTTTGTCTAATTGCACCCCCCGCCTAAAAGGGCAGTTCCTCTCATACAAACGTAATCAGAATTTGTATACAAAACAAATGTACTACCTGTAACTACTGTATAAAGTTTCATGAAAATCTGTTAGATGGGAGAAAAGTTATTAATTTTGTCTAAATGCACCCCTATAAGGAGTAGTTCCTTTTATACAAACGTAACACATCATTAATATATCGTCGGTTTCTTGGTAAAAGTGACCAAGTCACATTCCAAGGCTTCAAAGCATTATGAAAATTTAAGACGTAATTTTATATTAAAAACTAATAATATAGCACATTTAACCTTCAAAATAGCTTATTACTAACATCTAAAGAAGTACAATTATCCTTGGATGGATCATTAAACCTTAAAATGCCTTTTCCCAACTATTTTGCATTTTGGACTTGGTCACTTTTACCAAGAAATCGACGATATATCATTAATAGTAAAGGACCTAGTATAGATCCTTGAGGAACTCCAGACTTTGTGGTGCGCCATTCAGAAGAGAAGTCACCAACTAATGTACACTGCTAGCGGTCACGACAGTAGGATTGAAACCAAGCGAGAGCATTATCCGATAGATTCAAGTTTCTCAATTTACACAAAAGAAAGTCAATACCACCACCACCACACCACCACTACCACCACCACCACCACTACCACCTCCACCACTATTACCACCACCACTACCACCACCATCAATACCACCTCCACCACCACTACCACCACCATCAATACCACCACCACCACCACTACCACCTCCACCACTATTACCACCACCACTACCACCACCACCACTACCACCACCACCACTACTACCACCACCATCAATACCACCACCACCACTACCACCTCCACCACTATTACCACCACCTCTACCACCGCCACCACTACCACCACCACTACCAACACCACCACTATTACCACCGCCACTACCAACACCATCAATACCACCTCCACCACCACTACCACCACCATCAATACCACCACCACCACTACCACCACCATCAATACCACCTCCACCACCACTACCACCACCATCAATACCACCACCACCACTACCACCTCCACCACTATTACCACCACCACTACCACCACCATCAATACCACCTCCACCAACACTACCACCACCATCAATACCACCTCCACCACCACCACTACTACCTCCACCACTATTACCACCACCACTACCACCACCAATACCACCACCACCACTACCACCTCCACCACTATTACCACCACCACTAGCACCGCCACCACTACCACCACCACTACCACCACCACCACTATTACCACCACCACTACCATCACTACCACCACCACCACTATTACCACCACCACTACCACCACCATCAATACCACCACCATCATCACTACAACCACCACTACCACCACCACAACCACTACCACCACCACCACTACCACCACAACTACCACCACCACCACCACTACCACTATCACTACCACTACCACTACTATAACCAGCACCTCTACCACCACCACCAACACTACCACCACCACTACCACCTCCACCACTATTACCACCACTACTACCACCACCATCAATACCACCACCAGCATCACTATCACCACCACTATCACCACCTCTACCACCACCACTACCACCACCACCACCAGCACTACCACCATCACCACTACATTTGAACACACACACTAGCGTGCATCCTTCCACCCTCTTTCTTCTGCACAACGGTGCATATTCAGATACACTTCTATCCGTTACCCGTTTCAGCGAGTGCTGACGTCCATTGGTCTAATGAAAGCTTATACACATGCTGGCCTGTGAATTTGTATTTCATGCAATCTCTACACTGGCAATTCAAAGAGTAAACAATGACGTTTTGTGCCGAAGCCCATTTCCGCTTTATAATGAGCGGTATTAAAACTAAAATAAACACTGCAAATAAATACACAAGCAGTCTCATTTATTTTTCACCAGTGCATGCATTAATAACCAGAGCGGCGCTGTTGTGATTAAATGTGTGTCGGCCAGCACACACGCACGCTTAATGTGCGTGCGTTCGGCCAGAATAGATTACTACTTAAAACTTTGGGTGGAAACAAAATCTAGGAATTTGCCCTCTGACAGTTCTGGGTGGCCTTGGAAGGAAACTGTCGGTAGTCATAGAAACAAAAGCAATCTATTTTAGTGTTCCGTAAATACAGGGACATCATTTTATTTTTACTAACACTCTAATATTAACCCGGCTGTACCTTTGGATTAACGTTGAGAACCGGAAATACCGTTTGCTATCCCCTTTCATGATTGGAGTTCGATGATACTGGCGTAAAATACAAACAAATCACTTTATTAGGTATAGTAGAGAAGGAAAGTAGTTCATCCATTTAGCCTACGTAAACTAGAAAATATCGCGATTTTCAGTTTAATAATTTTCATTAGGTATTTGTTTAATCAAACTGCAGTACTGTATTAACAATGAGTGTTTTTACTCACGAACTGAGCTGTCCATGTGGACGTATTCATTATGCATTGTATATTATACTGTCTACAGCACATTGGCGTACAATATAGAGAAAGAAGTTAAATTGAAAAATAATCTTAATATGGATATTTAAACACATTTTTGAAAATGGTGGCCGTTCATTTCGATACAGGCTTCAGTTCTAATGTGCATATCATCGCACTATAGACTATTGCCATGTATTGTGGGTCCCTATCACCACGGCATGGCGCGTCCTCAGGTTGCGGATAGAGGAGACGGCCTCCAGATATGGAGGGTAGCTGCGAATATATTGAATAAGCAGTCGTGGACAGCCGATAAGGGGTGGTCCTCCAGCTTGGGGGTTGGGCGAAGGGCTAACAACCCATCACCGTAAAAAACAGCTTGTTACGTATCCCTATAATAAGCCTCGGAATAGGACTGATTCTCTGGCACGACCACAGCAAAGGAATAAGGTTTTGAGATTTGGCACTTGGAACGTAACTAGTCTTTATAGAACAGGAGGGGTAACATTAGTAGCAAAAGAACTAGCTAGATATAGAATAGACTTCGTAGGAGTACAAGAGGTTAGGTTAGATGGGAATGGCATATCACAAATAGGAGATTACTTGTTGTATTATGGGGAAGGAAACAATAATCACCAATTAGGAACAGGATTCTTTGTTCATAAAAGAATAAAATCAGCAGTAAAAAGGTCGAATTTATCAGTGACAGGTTATCATATTTAGTACTTAAGGGTAGATGGTGCGACATCATAGTTATAAATGCTCACGCCCCTACAGAAGAGAAAGACGACCATATAAAGAATAGCTTCTATGAGGAATTGGAACATACTCTTGATCAGTTCCCTAGATATCACATGAAAATTTTATTGGGGGATTTCAATGCTAAAGTAGGACGGGAGGATATTTTTAGACCAACTATTGGAAAAGAGAGCCTACACGCAATTAGTAGTGACAATGGAGTTAGATTAGTCAACTTTGCCACATCGAAAATTTAATTGTCAAAAGTACAACATTCCCCCATAAGAATATACATAAATATACTTGGACTTTTCCAGATGGATTGACACACAACCAAATAGATCACATCTTGATAGATAAACGGAGACATACTAGTATAGTAGATATTCGAACTTTCAGGGGTGCAGACTGTAATTCTGACCATTATTTGGTGATTGGAGAATTAAGAGAAAGATTATCAGTAGCCAAGCGAGTAGAGCAACAAGTTAATATTACTAAATTCAATATTTTGAAATTAAAGGACGAGGAAGCTAAGCAAAATTATCAGGTCGAAATTTCGAATAGGTTTGCCACTTTAGAAAGTTCCGACGAAGTTGAGAAAGAATTAGATGTTAATAGCGTGTGGGAAAATATCAGAGATAGTATCAAAATTGCAGCTGAGCAGAGCATAGGTTATTATGAAACTAAGAAAAAGAAACCGTGGTTTGATGAAGAGTGTTGCATGGTACTAGAAAGAAGGAAACAGGCAAAATTGAAATTCTTACAGGATCCAGTTGAGGAGAAGGGAGATAATTATTTCAATGAAAGACGGGAAGCAAGTCGTACACTTAGGAATAAAAAGAGAGGTTACTTGAAGGAAAAACTGAATGAGGTAGAAACAAATAGTAAGAATAAAAACATTCGAGATTTATATAAGGGTATAAAGGAATTTAAGAACGGATATCAGCCAAGGGTAAACGTTATCAAGGATGAGAATGGTGACTTGCTTGCAGACTCTCCATCAATCCTAAACAGATGGAAAAACTATTTTGCGCAACTACTAAATGTACATAGGCCAAATAGAAATGATCGGGACGAAATTGAAATACAAACTGCTGAGCCATTTATACCCGAACCCACGCTTTCAGAAGTCGAAATTGCGATAGAAAATCTGAAAAAGTACAAGTCTCCAGGTATCGATCAAATTCCAGCAGAATTAATACAAGAGGGTGGGAGTGCATTATATAGCGAAATTTATAAACTTGTACTTGCTATTTGGGAAAAGGAAATTGTACCAGAACAATGGAAGGAGTCCATAATTGTACCTATTTTTAAAAAGGGGGACAAAACCAACTGTGGTAACTTTCGAGGAATATCACTTTTGTTGACGTCGTACAAAATTTTGTCCAATATTCTTTTGAGAAGATTAACTCCGTACGTAGATGAAATTATTGGGGATCATCAGTGCGGTTTTCGGCGTAATAGATCGACTATTGATCAGATTTTTGTATTCGACAGATAATGGAGAAAAAATGGGAGTATAAGGGTACAGTACATCAGTTATTCATAGATTTCAAAAAGGCTTATGACTCGGTTAAGAGGGAAGTATTATATGATATTCTTATTGAATTTGGTATTCCCAAGAAACTAGTTCGATTAATTAAAATGTGTCTCAGTGAAACGTACAGCAGAGTCCGTATAGGTCAGTTTCTATCTGATGCTTTTCCAATTCACTGCGGGCTAAAGCAAGGAGATGCACTATCACCTTTACTTTTTAACTTCGCTCTAGAATATGCCATTAGGAAAGTTCAGGATAACAGGCAGGGTTTGGAATTGAACGGGTTACATCAGCTTCTTGTCTATGCGGATGACGTGAATATGTTAGGAGAAAATACACAAACGATTAGGAAAACACGGAAATTTTACTTGAAGCAAGTAGAGCGATCGGTTTGGAAGTAAATCCCGAAAAGACAAAGTATATGATTATGTCTCGTGACCAGAATATTGTACGAAATGGAAATATAAAAATTGGAGATTTATCCTTCGAAGAGGTGGAAAAATTCAAATATCTTGGAGCAACAGCAACAAATATAAATGACACTCGGGAGGAAATTAAATGCAGAATAAATATGGGAAATGCGTGTTATTATTCGGTTGAGAAGCTCTTATCATCCAGTCTGCTGTCGAAAAATCTGAAAGTTAGAATTTATAAAACAGTTATATTACCGGTTCTTCTGTATGGTTGTGAAACTTGGACTCTCACTCTGAGAGAGGAACATAGGTTCAGGGTGTTTGAGAATAAGGTGCTAAGGAAAATATTTGGGGCTAAGCAGGATGAAGTTACAGGAGAATGGAGAAAGTTACACAACACAGAACTGCACGCATTGTATTCTTCACCTGACATAATTAGGAACATAAAATCGAGACGTTTGAGATGGGCAGGGCATGTAGCACGTATGGGCGAATCCAGAAATGCATATAGAGTGTTAGTTGGGAGACCGGAGGAAAAAGACCTTTAGGGAGGCCGAGACGTAGATGGGAGGATAATATTAAAATGGATCTGAGGAGGTGGGGTATGATGATAGAGACTGGATTAATCTTGCACAGGATAGGGACCGCTGGCGGGCTTATGTGAGGGCGGCAATGAACCTTCGGGTTCCTTAAAAGCCATTTGTAAGTAAGTAAGTAAGTATAGACTATTGTACCTAATTCCAATTACCAGTTTTGTCCTTCGTACGAGTAACTCATGTTGAAATAATTCTGTACCTACTCAATAAAAGAGTACCTTACGTACTGTAAATTCAATCTTCACTTCTGCCCGATCCGAAAATATAAAATTACTCAGACATGCTATCTACTGTCCGTCCAAGTGGTCACGTCGCAGCGTCGTAGAAAGGGGGGGGAGATCACGTGACAGTTAATTACTTAACGAGCCCCTTTTATTTAAGTTATTTTAAACAGTTTTATAATATTACCTAGACGTCCAGTTCCTAACAGAAATTAATGTTTTCAGAAAAAAACTAAGTCAACTCAGCCACTAGCCTTTACAGAGGGACGAGCAGAACCGGTTAGGGGAAACCGGGATGCGATGTAGGCAAACGGACGACAGAACCTGTGCGAAAATATGATTCAATATTGAAAGGTATTTCGTCACTGGAAGACGCGAACATATTTCTGGAACGTACTATAGTCACTACCTCAGTAGTGTTTACTAAGACTGTAAGGCGACTTTGACTGCATACGCGGCCTTGGTTCTGTGTGAGGACGGTTGGAAGTTTACTAGTAGAGTGGGTGGGAGTGAAGTACATTCAAAAACTCAGGTACAATAAAAATTGAAGTAAAAATAAAATGATTTCGCTCTATGTGTCAGCGTTAGTAAAAAACTAAGTACCATTTTCTATAAAATCAATCTTGAGAATTCCTTTTGCAAATCAAGTAACTGATGTCATATCTTTCCCAGTTCGTTTCAGGCGCTAGAATAATTTTAGGGTAGTTGGAAAAAAAAAAATTTCAGTATTTTTCTTTTTTTCTTTAAGGGTTGAAGTATTGAATCTGTTTTGTCCAGAATCACATAATATCTTCGCAAAGAACTACCGATGTGTTCCAGCTCTCAGGGAGTAGTGTATAATCTCAAAGAAATGCTTTATTTTTCTTATTCTGGTCGTCATTTTTTATGATTTATTATTTATTTACTCTGGTGGGATTAAAGCATCAGATCTTCTCTTCCACACCATCAGAAATGTAATTCAACTACAAGAAAAAATGTAAAAATCGGAAGGCTACAGATGATGATGGAATAAACGCAGAACTTTTAAAATATGGTGGACCAGTCTTAAATCAGAGACTTTTAAATTTTCTTAATATGTGTTGGAATGCAAGTACCAAGGCTTTGGTCACATGCTCGAGTAATATCTATTTTTAAAAAAAGGTGCCAGGAACAAATGTGAAAATTATAGGGGGATTAGTCTTCTAAATACATGCTACAAATTATATGCAAGGATTTTAAATAAACGATTAAGAAACATTTCAGATGTCTTATTGCTAGAAGAACAAAATGGATATAGGAAGGGACGCTCTTTCACAGTTAAACAGTTGATAAAAAAGAGAAGAGAATACAATCTAGAAACTCTTATGGCATTTATTGATTATGAGAAGGCCTTTGATCGTGTAAATAGAGGAACACTTTGGGAAATTATGATTCGAAGAGGCTATCCTAACCATTTAATTAAAGTACTGAAAGATATATATACAGACGTGGACAAATTATTAACAAAATTGACGATTTTTATGATAATTCTGTTCACAAAATTTGACTTTTTAATTTAGATTACGGTTGATAATTTTGCATATTTTTATCATTACAATAGGCAGAAATATGCAAAAATGTCAACTTTAGTTTTAAATTGAAGAGTTAAATTTTGTAAAAATATATAATAAAAATCTTCAATTTTGGTAATAATTTGTAAATTAGCAAAAATGTCAACTACAGTCTAAATTGAAGAGTCAAATTTTATAAAACTATAAAATAAAAATCTTCAGTTTTGCTAGTAATTTGAAAATATCCAAAATGTCAACTGTATTCCAAATTGAAGAATCGAATTTTGTAAAATATATAATAAAAACCTTCAGTTTTGCTAATAATTTGTAGATATGCAAAAATATCCAATGTAGTCCAAATTGAAGAGTTAAATTTTCTAAAAATATACAATACAAATCTTCAATTTTGCTAATAATTTGGAAATACGCAAAAATGTCAACTGTAGTCTAAATTGAAGAATCATATTTTGTAAAAATATATTGTAAAAATCTTCAATTTTGCTAATAATTTGTCCACGTCTGTATATATATATATATAAAGATACAGCAATTAGTATCAATATTGGAAATGGAAAATATAGTGAAGAAATTTCAGTAAATCAAGGTGTAAGACAAGGTTGTAGTTTGTTCCCTACGCTGTTTTTAATTTATATGGATAATTTAGTGAGAGAATGGAATTTTAGAATTAATGGAGGAATTCATATAGCACCTAATTTTACATTTAAGACGATTCTGTTCGCTTGATGACCAAATCGTTGTAAGTAGAACTGAAAGTGAACTGCAGGGATTAGTGTGTGAACTACAGAAAGTGTGTGAGAAATATAATTTTTAAATTTCCATAAATAAAACAAAAACAATGGCTTTTCAAGGGAAATACAGCGTAAGGACAAAAACTGTTTTAAATGACACTCCTCTAGAAC
>JAJSOF020000013.1:157379558-157404558 GCA_025594305.2 Periplaneta americana
TGAAAATTAATTTAATATAAGCTTACTAGGACTATGTTACAGGGAGAATATATATATTTCTATTTCTATAATGAGAATATTAATGTAATTGCCATTAGAGGTTTTGTAAATATATTTAGAAAAATTAATAATAATAATAATAATAATAATAATAATAATAATAATAATAATGGGCAGATGTTAGTTTCATTATAAGTAACAAATATTAATCAGCAATTCATCTGTTAAGTAAGAATTTATGCAATTTTGACGTAAATGAAGTTATTGTCCAACAACCCCTTATATCACTCGGAAGCGAGTTCCAATTTCTAGCAACTGAAACTGTATAGGATGAAGAATATAAAGATGTTTTGTGGTAGGGTATAATGAATAAATTGTTATGATGAGATCTTGTACTTAGCTGATGATATGCGGATAAATTTTGAAAACGAGAAGCCAAATAGATTGGGGTAGCGGTGCGCAGAATTTGAAATAAGAGAACAAGGGAATGCAGGGCTCGTCGATCGCTTAGCCTTAGCCAAGACAGAGTTTGGAAAGACGGGGAAACATGATCATACTTACGAATATTACAAATATAACGGACGCACGCATTATGCACACGTTCTAGCCTGCTGCTCAAATTTGCATTGAGGTTACTTAATATAATATCGCAGTAGTCAAAGTGTGGCATCACGAGTGTTTGTACAAGGATTAATTTTACATGGATAATAATCTCAACTGGGACATGTAAATCACAGAAACCTGCAGAAAAGTATATTCTATTATCCATGTCCTAAAAAGGATAAATGTTCATCTCCCCTCTTGCTTAAAAAAGTCCCTTGTGCAGACGCTTATATTTCCCTATTTTGACTATGCTGACATTTTACTGACTGACCTCTCCAGCGACAACAAAGCGAAACTTCAACGTGCTCATAATTTGTGTGTACGTTTTGTAAGCAATGTTCGTAAATATGATCATATTACCCCATCCCTGGAGGGAATAGGTTGGCTTAAACTAGATAAGAAAAGAAATTTACATTCACTTCTCCTTTTCTTCGAAATCTTGAACTCTTCTATTCCTTCATACCTGTCGTCTCGCTTCACTTACCTTTCTTCCCACCACAATCTGAACACACGCTCTCGCCATGAAACAATACTATCAATACCATCCCATCGCACCTCCTCATACTCATCCTCTTTCACAATAGCCCTGCCAAGACTCTGGAATTCGTTACCTGCTAGCATCAGGGACTGTCGAAATAAAATTGAATTCAAATGCAAACTTACTAGGCACTTGGTCAGTAATTAAGACTCGTTCAGACATGGTTTCTTGTAAATAGTTCCCTTAATCTATCACAAAATATCTCAATATCCGGTAATTTCATCACTATAGATTTTTGTTATGTAGGTTTATTTTGTAATTCAGTAAATACAAAAATATTCTTTGTTCTTAACTTCTATGATAAAATGTCTAGCTTTCATTAATCAGGTAATCTTGTCGTACTTTACTTTTTATTGTAATTGTAAATTTAACATTAATTATAATTTGATTGTTCATATTATAGTTGTAATCCCCTGATAGAGGGGCAGAGAAGGCCTGACGGCCTTATCTCTACCAGGTTAAATAAATAAATACTAAATACTAAGTAAATTGTATCCCCGTCAGTATAACACCTGGAAATCCGTCAGAATCCGTCAAAATTAACAAAAAAATAAGATCCAATATATACATAAAGCAAATTTTAACACAACTTACTTACAAATCCTGATTAAAATAATGATTCGTCAACATCTAACTTAATTACTTGTACTTTCCGTACAAATTAAGCTTCTAGAGTACGTTTTCACGTCAATCCTTTCCAAGTCAATCTGATACCGACATCACAGAACTACAGCAATTGTTTGCAACACGGCCCCCTTTTATAAAGATATAAATCACTGAAATAAAGAATGAACAAAATACAACATTCATTTATGAATTAATACTTCATTCTTATTGTTGAAATTGCCTGTATAAAAAGACGACACCCCTGATGTAGGGGTGATTTCTTTCTGGAAATGTAGGCTAATGCAGGCTGGGACTTAAATCTTCTTGATTTTTATATATAAAGTGATTATAATTTCTAATGTACTTCTTATATCTGTTTGCAGGATTGCTTTCCATACTCAGATATTCTGAAGACCACCCGTTTCCGTGTGTCTGCTTGCATTAATGGTAAGTAAAATAAATTCTTCTTCAGACTTTCCGTGTTGAACTGTAGTTGCAGGTTGCGATTAGTAAAATATTGTGTGTTAAATTTAATGTATGTTAACTATAACACTTGTATTAATGTTTATTAAACTCTCAATATTGTACTTAATACACATATTTGGCTAACTAGCGTTATAACTAGGGAGCGGATTTTTATGTGCTAAAAAATTTAAATATATTTATTTTTATGTGGTAAAAAGTACGAAAATATTTGCTAAAAATAAAGAAATATTTCTTTTAAATATGACAAAAATACCCTACTTGGCTTGGAAAAAATGTTACTAGGTACTCACCAACTACACTTGAGTGCTAGTAGTTGGCCGAGAATTGCAGTGAACAACAAAGGTCATCTCCAAATTCTCCATCACAAATGCATGCCGATTATCTCTGAACAACGACTTATACTGTGAAAACGATCTTTCCACATCACAGGACGTCAGACGTGCATATTTAAAGAGAGGAATGTCACAAACACAAACACCGTCAATTTCACCTACAGGCACATCCTCCTACACTTGAACAACTTTACACATTTTTTATGTTTTTAGTAGGTTATTTTACGACGCTTTATCAACAGCTCAGGTTATTTAGCGTCTGAATGAGATGAAGGTGATAATGCCGGTGAAATGAGTCCGGGGTCCAACACCGAAAGTTACCCAGCATTTGCTCATATTAGGTTGAGGGAAAACCCCGGAAAAAACCTCAACCAGGTAACTTGCCCCGACCGGAAATCGAACCCGGGCTACCTGGTTTCGCGGCCAGACGCGCTAACCGTTACTCCACAGGTGTGGACCATTTTTTTTACATCCACTGTTTTTCCCAAACACATTCTGGAATTTGTCCCTTAGTACTTGTACTTCTGAACCTGGTAGCGAGTCTAGTTTAATTTTCATGGCACGCACCTCCCTGTTTCAGACAACAGGTTTTTGGATGTTTCGAGTTTTTTATGATGTCTCACAAAAGCTTAGATTTGCTAATAGGAAAGCCAAATCGTTTTTTAAACAACCATCTTTCAGTATATCTTGAAGGATATCGATTGACGAAGCCCGATAACAGGGAATCACAACAAGACGTATTGCCTCACTTGATAGACATGAGCGAGAGTCGAGAGATTTGTTTAAATTAAATAATGTTCATACCCGAGCTCTTATCTGTTGTGTTTCACAAACAAAGCGTGGAATGAAATCATCTTCAGCAACAATAAACATTCCTAATTATGTGTTGCAAGATCTCTCCTCCTTGTCCATGTTAATTTATTCTCTAATAATAACACTGATATGCTGCCTAGCAGTTCTCAGAACTTGAGGCGATACTATTACGAAAATGGATCACGGATACACCACACAGCGCTTAGAAACACGAAGCAACCAAGAATTCTTAAAAAGATAACGTACTTCTGAGGACATAATTGATTTAGTTTTAAAATGTTTAAAAGTGTTTGTAAAAAAATTATTTAAGTAAAAGAACTCCAAGATTTATGTGTTTATAATAGGTTTCCTGAAAATATGTATTTACATAATTTTTTTGTGAAAATATGTTTTTATGTGAAATAAAATTCGGGTTTTAAACTTGAAACTTCATGTTCGGAATTTTTAACTTTGTTAATTGTTGAAAGAGAGATGGAACGGAGAAAAATTCTCTCCTCTTCCTATCCATTGCTCCATGTAGGTGTTGTTCAATTGTGTTCGTACACAGCTATTAGATGCGCAAAGCTTCTCTCCCGTTTCTTCTAGCTTACCCGCAACGCATTATCATGTCACTAACCTCAAGCAGATCAAAGACGTCCATTCTAGGTGAATGATTGCACTCAACTACTCCTGTAACGGTACACAGACCAGTGACGTAGCGTCAATGTAAGCTAAAAAGCTTAGCTTCCCCAGTTAATAATAATTTCATAATAAACCTGCAGTTTATGGAGAAAATTATTTATTAATTTTAATAGAATTTATATTTACGCGTTAAATACTGTGATGCGGCAGCTCAGGATGATTTGTGATGCAGCAGTAAACAAGAAGCCTGCACACACCAGCTTCCAAGCAGACCGGTTTCTTCTGTGTAATACACCCCGCAGATTTTCCATCCCTTTCTACTAAGCTACCCTAGTCGCAAGGCTCGCAAGAAGCTAGCTTTAACATTGAAAATAAGTAGTTTCCGAGTTATCCCTTTTCGTCAGTTGTGTTCAGTTGAAGTGTTAGTGTGCATTGTGGCTGATATAATAAATAATGAGCGAAATAACAGTTCCTGACACTAATTTACTTGAATTTTTTTAGGACAATTCTATTATCAAAACTGACTTACGAACAAAAGTGTGATTTAAAAAACAAATGACCGACTCCCTTGCTGTGAATGAAGGACACAACCAAAAGACAGACGCATACTTACGTAATGATACTAATATTGTGATTTCTCTAAGTATGACAGGGAGTGAGCTAATGTTATACGTATACGTGTCTATTTGTTAGAGATATGTGTAAACCGTGAAATCATATTTTATTACGTATCATTTGAGGTCATGCCTTATTGGTGTTACTTACGATGTTCCAACCAATCTCGACTGCTGACTTGAAATTGACTACTATTTATTTTAAGACTGTATTTTTGTAATACGTTTTCTCATATTGCATGAAAGACAACTTGAGTTAGCTTCCCCTGCTCAAAATTTCATGCTACGCCACTGACACAGACATGGGGTAGGGGGAGTTAGGAACAAAGCAGTATTGAAACATAAACAGAGGTGCGTAATTCTAAACAACTCATAGAATAGAATAGAATAGAATAGAATGTTTCATTTTCGCTGGCAGAGTTAAGGTCGTAAGGCCTTCTCTTCCACTCACCCAGCCTTAATTAATACAACAGTGACATACATATTTAAGTTATGAATATTTACAATAGGGGAGACTGTTGTACCTTTAGCATGGTGTACCTTTGAACATTTTTTGTTTTCTTAATTATTGCTGCTACCTAGAGGACTCAAACTGAAATAGATAGTAGAGAAAGCCGCTAAGTAGCTCTGGTCGTAGTTTCGGTTTGATTTATTGCAAAGTGTGAGTTCTGTGAATAAAAGTATTTTTAGTACCAAAAGTAACCATTTCGTTCATTGATATTATGTTTTCTAACAGAAAACCAGATTGTATTTATTACTCTCTTTCAAGTACAGTGTATTCCCTATCTTCTGGTGAGTAATAACATATTTTAATTTCCATGATTTATTCGAATCCCTAATTTTGGGAGCCATATTAATTGTTTAAACGTGCACCCTCTTGTACCTTCGAACACAAAACATCTTGTACCATGGAACATGTTCCAAATTACATGATACTATCGGTTTTTGTTTTTCTTTTATTTTAAGGTCATGTCACAAAGTAAGTCTGGAATTAAAGAGGTCCCCAATTGATTCGGATGCCTTGAAGAAAGCTGATGAAGCAGTTATTGCTTCTCCAGGAAATAAAATCTAAATCAGAGAAGTCTGCTCTGGTTTATGATTGAAAATACAGTTTAGATATGATTGTCACTTTTTACAGCTATATTCCCACCTACATTCCATGTGTTACAACTTGCAAGAGAGTATGTTCCAAGGTACATGATCCTGTTGTACCTTTGAACACATTTCATATCCCTTCATTTTATTTTTTCCATCCTTAATAGATCTGTAAAACAGGAAAATACATACAGGAAGTTGCAAAGGAATCTTCAATAATTATTTCAAGCATTTTTTATTTAAAAAATTTCATTTTCCAAAATTAAAAAAATAAAATGTGAAAAGTGTTTAAAGGTACAACAGTCTCTCCTACACTAAAGATTCTACAGTAATATTATTCAGTTAAGTTTTAACGACTAGTACGTGTTTATTTAAATTGAGATAAACCTATAAGAAAAATTAATAATTTAATTTATGAGCTAATGTAATTCAGTTCAATCTATATGCAGTATGCAAAGAATTATAGTTAAGCTGAGATAGCTAGTTGGTTAAATGATGAGAAATAATTTAATAGAAGTTTACTAGAACTAGCTATGTTACAGTGAATATACATAATCGAAATGATAGCCGTCCAAATCTTGGATTTAAAATATCGGCATCCTAATCAATTCAAATGAATAAAAATGAAATGAAATTAAAAAAATATATTCTGCGACAAGATGTGGTAGCTATCAAAACGATAAAAGTTTATTGAAAATAAATAATATACATTGAATATTATAAAGATGAATAGAGATGGTGATTGATGATGTTCAATGAAGATTTTAAAATGGTTGATGCAATTGTCTGAAGAGTCTTTTCAGGAACTTTAATTTTCTCAGGATTTCCAGTATATTGATATAATGACAATAATATTAATGTAATGAGATTTTGCCATTAGAGGTTTTGTATTCTATTTAGAGAAATTAACGGTAATAATAAGAATAAACAGATGTTAGTTACATTTCAAGTAACAAATATTAACCAGTAATTAATCTGTTAAGTAAGAATTTATGTAATTTTGACCTAAATGAAGTTATTGTCCAACAACCCCTTACATCACTCGGAAGGGTTTTTTTTCCAACTGAAACTGTGTTGTTGGGTTGTTTAACAAAAAATGATCCTCATTGCGAGATCTAAGAGAAAGAAAAAAATCTTGATTATAATGCGTGAAGAAGATGTCACGATTTATTTAAACAAAAAGTAATAATTACACAAGAAACCTTTCAGATTATCTAACTCTATCCCAAAAATCATTGATCTAATTACACTCATTCTGGAGTAATTAAATTTTTGTTACAAAAATGTAATTTTTCAGCCATTTTTCATAACAGATAAATAGTTATTATAATCCACAAAGATAGTGAGATTGGGTTTTCAGTAAAAAACTTCATTTTTCACAGGCATTTGGTCTATGTGTAGACTAAATATCAGGGAGTTTCACGTAAGTAGGACAGGAGTGAAACATCACTTTTGAAGGGGCGTTCTTAAACTTTTGATAGAACCTGTACAAAGACTTTAAAGCATGTTTTACTTCAATAGTGCACATTATATTGAAATTCCCCATCCATGGGGTAAATTGAGTATAGTTAAACTTAGGGTTATTCTTATTATTATTATGATAAGAAGAGGCAATACAATCACTCTAGAACAGTCATGCCAATTATTGATGCCCATAGGAGCAAGCGCGCGCTTTAGAGCTCAGGAGAGCCTGAGCGCTTTACAGCGGAAAGGAAAGAGACAGACGAAAGAGGTGGTATATGCCGCTTGGTCGAGCTATATTCAGGGATGGCCAGCACTGATTCAATGGATAAAGGGAAGAGAACTTATTAAAACTGTATCCATGTTAACTTTTAGATTTGCCTGAGAAGTATAAGTGCATTATAAGAATGTAAGTTTTAATTTCAATGCTCATTTTTCACAAGTTTGATTTTTTTATTCAAAAGAAATATTTTCTCAACTTTTTTTATAGAAAAGTGAAATTTTCAGGTATAGGCCTATTTATTTACTGGCCTTACAGAATGTTTTCGTAAATCTAATATACCGTATATACGTATTACTGAGGATAGTGTATTGAAATTTTTGAAAATATTGGCATGGAAATTGTTTGTAAGAAAATGAATTAACAAAGCAACTACTGTTACATTATAAGCAAAAGATACGTGCCCATGTGTTGTAAAAATGTCAGCTCTATAACTTCAGCAGATTTCGAGAAAATAATTTAATATTCTGATGATAGGAAGTTGCTCACCAATATCACCTTAAAAGCATAATGCGATAAGAGTTTTGTTATGTAATATTAGTTACACTTAAAACAGATACAGTACCTAGGTAACTTTGCTTTGTACTGTAATATTGTTTTGATTAGTTTATTGATTACTTTTGTAAGGCTAAAGATACCATCAATATAAATTCCAACTTATCATGTCATACTCAATCTCTTTCTTTGGAATATTACTTTCTTTATGAATGATGTGTTTCATCCACTTAATACAGTATAATATTATACTACTATGGAATTTAAGTGAATATTCCTTCTTAACTCTCTATTATGTTATTAAGATTTAAAACAAGTGCAATATTAAGAAATCAGTGTTAGTACTTTTGTTTTACAGACAATATAGATAATATTAAACAGAAAGAAGCCATATAAAAATAACGACATAAAATTTCACGTTCCGTTTGAAGTTTGTGCACCACTGTTTTCTTAATCCAACAGGTTGCTTATTCATATACGCAACCCTTCCTCTTTCCATACCTAGCGCTTGCTGCCCGCGCACGACGTCAAGGTTAGAAAAATGCGCTTGCTTTGACATCACTGCTCTAGAAGGTCACAGTGCCAACATATAAAAAACTGACTGGAAAATTTTGTCATGAGGTGCCTAAATTAAAAAAGCTGTTTTTATACCCAAATTATCCCGACCCACCCTATGTAAAAACTTTTGAATTGAAGTAACATGTTCATTTTTCGATTCCGTTATTTTTATGAAGAGTTTCAATTACATATTGAACTACATACTTCAACGTATTCGCCATTCTCTCAAAATAGCCCTCTTTGTCTGTTACGATAATCAGACAACTGTACTACTAAATAGGATGCCGGTCGTGGAATATGGTCTGCTTTAAATTTGTTCTGGTTAATGGCGCTCACCCCGGGCGGCAGTTATTTCGTAAACAAATGAATTCCAATCCTGTTCCAAGTGATTGTTTGGGTGGTTAGTTAGTGGGTCTTCATCGCGTTTGATGACGTGTTTGTGTCGGTCAGGTGAAACCCACCATTTCCCCAGTTTGACTGGAGTGGAGCGAGCGTGCTGCGGTTAAGCCGTACTCAGATCTGTAAATGGGTCTATGTTCGAGTCAGGGGCGAGGAAAATCTTTCCCTGCGGGCCATAAAAGAATTCAACATTAAGAGATCGTAATGACCATTTTGTAAAACGCTACACAAATTATTGCGATCTGAAGTGTTCATTATGTACCGTTGGACGCGTTGTTTCTGGTTGCTCTAAGGCCCCTATATACAGATACGGAATTAAAATTTGGAGCTAGCCTTGATGGGATATAATTATGTCTTGTGACGAGAATATTGTACGAAATGGAAATATAAAAATTGGAAATTTCCCCTTTGAAGAGGTGGAAAAATTCAAATACATGGGAGCAAGAGTAACAAATATAAATGACACTCGGGAGGAAATTAAACACAGAATAAATATGGGAAATGCGTGTTATTATTCGGTTGAGAAGCTCTTATCATCCAGTCTGCTGTCCAAAAATCTGAAAGTTAGAATTTATAAAACAGTTATATTACCGGTTGTTCTTTATGGTTGTTAAACTTGGACTCTCACTTTGAGAGAGAAACATAGGTTAAGGGTGTTTGAGAATAAGGTGCTTAAGAATATATTTGGGGCTAAGAGGGATGAAGTTACAGGAGAATGGAGAAAGTTACACAACACAGAACTGCACGCATTGTATTCTTCACCTGACATAATTAGGAACATTAAATCCAGACGTTTGAGATGGGCAGGGCATGTAGCACGTATGGGCGATTCCAGAAATGTATATAGAGTGTTAGTTGGGAGGCCGGAGGGAAAAAGACCTTTAGGGAGGCCAAGACATAGATGGGGAGATAATATTAAAATGGGTTTGAGGGAGGTGGGATATGATGATAGAAACTGGATTAATCTTGCTCAGGATAGGGACCAATGGCGAGCTTATGTGAGGGCGGCAATGAACCTCCGGGTTCCTTAAAAGCCAGTAAGTAAGTAATATTTGTAAGTTTCTATCCATAAATTAAGTTCTATATTACATTGCTTACTTTTGCCATGCATGTCTCAAAAACTAAATAAATAGGTTGCCAAACATGTATTCATTCAAAGTGTGTTTAAGGATCGATTAGTATGGCAGTATGAAAAATCGAGCATCATTTGTTAACAATCAGCAGAGCCATCTATGCAACTCAGAGAATAGCACGCAAACAGACACTAGAACTTGGACATAGGAAATAATGGGTGTTACTTTTATATACAGACTGAGAGAAATGCATTGAAAAATAGCAAAGAAGGATATACGACATAATACTGGTTAATTTAAACACAATAATAAACAATTTTGCGTGAAGAACTGTTTTCAGAACCTGGGAAGAGTGATAGTAGGGGGAAGAAGCTGAATAAAGATCGTAATATTTGCAGATGATATGGCGCTGCTAACAAAAATGAGATGGTACTAAGGGATATGCTACTGGAGCTAAATGACAGCTGTGAGCAGTATGGGATGAAGATAAATGCAAACAAGACGAAGACCGTGGTCATAGGAAGAAAAATGAAAAAGGTAAACTTGCGAATTCTAAATGAGGCAGTAGAGCAAGTGGACAGCTTCAAATACTTGGGGTGTATTATAAGCAGTAACATGAACTGCTGCCAGGAAGTCAAAAGGAGGATAGCAATGGCAAAGGAGGCTTTTAATAGGAAAAGGAGCACCTTCTGCGGACGTCTGGAAAAATATCTAAGGAAGAGACATGTGAAGTGCTTTGTGTGGAGTGTGACATTGTATGGGGCAGAAAAATGGACATTACGACGAAATGAAGAGAAGCTACTAGAAGCATTTGAAATGTGGATATGGAGAAGAATAGAGCGTGTAAAATGGACAGACAGAATAAGAAATGAAGCTGTGTTGGAAAGAGTGGGTGAAGAAAGAATGATGCTGAAACTGATCAGAAAGAGAAAAAGGAATTGGTTGGGTCACTGGCTGAGAAGAAACTGCTTACTGAAGGATACACTGAAAGGCATGAAGGATGCACTGAAAGGAATGAAGGATGCACTGAAAGGAATGTTTTTTTATATTTTATTTTATTGGGTCATTTTACGACGCTGTATCAACATCTAGGTTATTTAGCGTCTGAATGATATGAAGGTGATAATGCCGGTGAAATGAGTCCGGGGTCCACCACCGAAAGTTACCCAGCATTTGCTCGTAATGGGTTGAGGGAAAACCCCGGAAAAAACTTCAACCAGGTAACTTGCCCCGACCGGGAATCGAACCCGGGCCACCTGGTTTCGCAGCCAGACGCGCTGACCGGAAAGGAAAGGTGAACGGGAGAAGAGTTCGGGGCAGAAGAAGATATCAGATGATAGACGACATTAAGATATATGGATCATATGCGTAGACAAAAAAGGAAGGTAGAAAATAGGAAAGACAGGAGAATGGTGGGTTTGCAGTGAAAGACCTGCCCTTGGGCAGAACCCTGTGATTGAATGAATGAAGTCTGTGGTTTCTCCGTGTGCAGGATTAATAGAAACACAAATAAAAAAGTTCAACTTAGATATTATGGAATTTTTGCTTATAGCTTTCGACTCACTCATCTCCGGACCAGGGTTCCTTATCCCAAATTGATACATGTGCCCTTCCCCATGATCCCTGAAAGTTTGTAACATCAGCGCGGAAACGCCCTGTATATTTTGAAGGGAAACTTCAACTTACAGTTATACAGCCAAATGTTTGGGGCCTCGGCGAGCGGATTACCCTGTATTTTAATTTCGTAGAGTTTCTGAAAATTTAACTAAGAACGTTGGAAAACTAAAGAAGGAATTTTCGTCCAAGAAACAACAGCACTGAATCTAGATTTTTACATGCGTTATAAATTATATTCCATATTAATAAAGAGCGCTTTAGTGAGGTTTTCGCCGTATGCCCGGTTAACGCAAACAGGGTGAGAAAAGAATGAAGGGAGCAGGGTGTGTGAGTTTTGGTATTCAAACATAGGGGTCCTGGGCTTACTTCTGTCTGAGAACCGGGAGGGAAGAAAGAATGGTAACAAACAATAGGAGAGGGAAAGTAGAGAGAAGTTAGGAAGGAAAGGTAGAGAGAAAGGATGTGTACCGCTGGGGAGGGTTTGGGTGGGATGGGGGTGCTAATATTAAATCACAGAGGACTATACAATTTGCATTGCAAATATTCACGGCGGTGCGATAGTTTGGAAGTGTGCACTATTATTGTTAGGCGTGAGCTTGACTACCACAAGCACCATTGGGGCGGAAACCCCAAGAAACAGAACAAGAAAAGAGGAGGGGGACAGAAAAAACAAGAGAAAGCAATTCCATGGCGAGGAAGCAATTACCCCAGGCTTCTCGCTGAATCTGAAGCACACGCTGTCTTTATTACCTGCAGGAGTCGAACAAGCAGCGATCGTGTTCGCACGGAGTAAAACAAACATAAAATAACCTGCAGCGTTACCTTGACGACGACGGACGGCTTTGAACAGGAAGAGCGTTACGAGTTTGTTTTCAAATCATTCCAGAAAAAAATTCAATTTATTTTTTTCATTACACTTAAGAAGAGAAGGCCTGATGGCCTTATCTCTACCAGATTAAATAAATAAATAAATAAATAAATAAATAAATAAATAAATAAATAAATAAATAAATAAATAAATAAATAAATAAATAAATAAATGAATGAATGAATTAAAATAAGTAAATAAATAAATAAATAAATAAGTAAAATAAGTAAATAAATCAGGAAATTAAACACAGAATAAATATGGGAAATGCCTGTTATTATTCGGTAGAGAATCTTTTGTCATCTAGTCTGCTGTCAAAAAATCTGAAAGTTAGAATTTATAAAACAGTTATATTACCGGTTGTTCTGTATGGTTGTGAAACTTCGACTCTCACTTTGAGAGAGGAACAGAGATTAAGGGTGTTTGAGAATAAGGTAGTTGGGAAAATATTTGGAGCTAAGAGGGATGAAGTTACAGGAGAATGGAGAAAGTTACACAACACAGAACTGCACGCATTGTATTCTTCACCTGACATAATTAGGAACATTAAATCCAGACGTTTGAGATGGGCAGGGCATGTAGCACGTATGGGCGAATCCAAAAAATGCATATAGAGTGTTAGTTGGGAGGCCGGAGGGAAAAAGACCTTTAGGGAGGCCGAGACGTAGATGGGAAGATAATATTAAAATGGATTTGAGGGAGGTGGGATATGATGATAGAGAATGGATTAATTTTGCTCAGGATAGGGACCGATGACGGGCTTATGTGAGGGCGGCAATGAACCTCCGGGTTCCTTAAAAGCCAGTAAGTAAGTAAATAAGTAAATAAATAAATAAATAAATAAATAAATAAATAAATAAATAAATAAATAAATAAATAAATAAATAAATAAATAAGTAAATAAATATGCTCTGTCTTGCTGAACTTCTAGGATGCTATGCATAGACATTTCGCTAGCTCGCGCTACGAGTGTACGAAAAACGTTAGTTCGCTGATCATCCACCAGAAGCCCGCGCTAAGGATGTCTATGAATATGGTCCTAGTTTCTGCTCACCCCCTCCTCGTGTCTCCTCTCCCTGTCTGCCCCAGCATTACTGTATTTTTATTCTCTAGTTCTTTCCTCTTTTTGTTGTTTCATCCTCATCGTATTATGTACATTCTCTCCCACCGAACATCCTCATACTCTTGTTCTTTCGATGTAACTGTTCCTCGAATTTGGAATTCCCTGCCGAGTAATATCAGAGACTGTCAGACATAAAAGGAATTTAAGAATTAACTAAGGAGACATTTACAAATGAATTCTCGTTATCAATAGAAGGGTTCGGAGCCATAGTGGGCCAAGCGCCATATATTAAAAGCGTAGAAAACAAGGATTAAAATTAAGAGATTACCATAATTCAATGGAAACATATAGCAAGTAATATAAAGTATACACATTAAATCTAAATGATATGCCAATCTTCATTAAATTTTGGTATTCAATTAACTTTAACCCTTGTTTTCTCCGTTTTTAATAAATGGCGCTTGGCCCACTATGGCTCTGAACTCTTCAATAGTAGTTGTATCAATTTCTTTTAATACATCTGTAGTACGAGAGGAAAGACGCTGCGATGTTGCCAGACTGGTGAAACTTCAAAATTAATTTTCTAATTAACCGTGCATTTAATCACAAAACATAATGTAGGCTTTCTATTCATGTAAGTGTACCCTATCGTCCCTGGATTATTTCACTTCCACCCTGAATAGCTACGGTGATTTTTTTTAAACCCCACAAGCTTGAATAATTTCGAGACACTCTGTATTGTGACGGACTCTATGCAAGAACCTCCCTTACAATATAATGCCTTTTAATTACATACTTCATCATCATCATCATCATCATCATAAATGTTTTATTTAACGACGCTCGCAACTGCCGAGGTTATATCAGCGTCGCCGGTGTGCCGGAATTTTGTCCCGCAGAGTTCTTTTACATGCCAGTAAATCTACTGACATGAGCCTGTCGCATTTAAGCACACTTAAATGCCATCGACCTGGCCCAGGATCGAACCCGCAACCTTGGGCATAGAAGGCTAGCGCTATACCAACTCCGCCAACCAGGCCGACATCTTCATCATCATCATCATCATCATCATCATCATAAATGTTTTATTTAACGACGCTCGCAACTGCCGAGGTTATATCAGCGTCGCCGGTGTGTCGGAATTTTGTCCCGCAGGAGTTTTTTACATGCCAGTAAATCTACTGACATGAGCCTGTCGCATTTAAGGGGAGGCAGAGGTGAATATTTCAAAATCCACAAAATTTATCAGATTTGTTTGAAATTGATCATGGATACTAAGTATGTTATTCGTAATGGACATACCAAGTTTCAACTTTCTAAGTACAATAGTTCTGTAAATAATAATTTTATAAAACTTTATATCGTTTGATATAAAATGCTCCCTGCACTATATTGTAAGAAATTTTCAATATTTCTTTTTATTTATATGTTCAGAGAAGGTATATAAATAATGATAAGTATTAGTTCATTATGAGAATAATATAGTAATACAGTTGTCTTGGTTTTAATTTCATACTTTTAAGGAAACAAAATCAAAAACTAACATCGGAATATCAAAATAAAGATAATAAAAATGGTAAAAACCAAATTTTCATTTTTTCTTCAGTTTTGTTCGAAAATTTCACCTCTACTTCCCCTTAAGCACACTTGAATGCCATCGACCTGGCCCACGATCGAACCCTCAACCTCGGGCATAGAAGGCCAGCGCTATTCCAATTCCAACAACTAGGCCGACATCATCATCATCATCATCTTTATCACCATCATCATCATCATCATCTTTATCATCATCAACATCATCTTCATCATCATCAACATCATAATATCATCATCTTCATCATCATTATCATCATCAACATCATTATCGTCATCATAATCATCTTCAACTTCGTCATTATCATCATCATCATCTTCATCTTCATCATAATAATCTTCATCATCTTCATCATCATCATCCTCATCATCATCCTTATCATCATCATCCTCATCATCAACATCATCATCATCTTTATCATCAACATCATCATCATCTTCACCATCATCATAAACTTCATCATCATCTTCACCATCATCTTCATCATCATAATCTTCATCATCATAATCATCATCATAATCTTCATCATCATCATCTTCATCTTCACCATCATCTTCATCATCATAATCTTCATCATCATCATCTTCATCGTCATCATCATCTTCATCATCACCATCTTCATCATCACCGTATTCTTCATCTGCATCTTCATCATCATCATCTTCATCATCTTCATCATCATCATCTTCATCATCTCCATCTTCATCATCATCATCATCTTCAACATCTTCATCTCCATCTTCATCATCATCATCTTCATCATCTCCATCTTCATCATCATCTTCATCATCTTCATCTCCATCTTCATCTCATCATCATCTCCATCTTCATCATCATCAACATCACCTTCATCTTCATCTCCATCTTCATCATCAGCATCATCATCATCTTCATCATCATCTTCATCTCCATTTTCATCATCATCATCATCTTCATCTCCATCTTTATCATCGTCATCATCATCTTCATCATCATCATTTACATCTTCATCTTCATCTTTGTCTTCATCATTAACTTCATATTCTTCTGCTTCTCTCGTCCTCCGTCTTGCCTTTAACTCTGTTCTTTTCTCTGTCCTACCACTTTATCTTTTCTTCCCAATCTCCCACTTATTCTCGCCTGCCTCCTCTTCATTCCCCTTCCCCGTATTTCTTCCCCCTCCCACAGTACAGCACACAGACATCGATCTCCTCATAATTCCTCGTCACTGTCGTGTTTATTTCAAAGAGTGTTGTCATAATGAATGTACTTTCTTTCCTCTAATTCAGAAGGCCGTGCTCACACAGGGTCAAGTCACTGTCTCTAAATTCAGTCATCAAATTTACATGCCGCGCCGCACCGTCGTCGTCATTTGTTCAAGTCACTCGGAGCAACAGCGACGCATGTCTCGTCTGTTGGCCCTCAGCTGCTCGTCAGGTGTAGGCAGTGCTGGTGCACACCTTGTCCGGAATTCCTGGAGCCTGTCCAACCTCCATTTCCGGTATCCGCTGCGAGATTATTTCTGTAAATGTTGGTTAACTCACGCACTTCACTGTAGAGGTGGCTGAACGCAGTGAAGTTATGTTCATGTGTTTGCTTAGGCTATTTGTCTATAGCAGGACAAACCCCGAATTAGGCCTACAGTAAATAGTAAAAAATCATGGCTACTTATGTCATAAAATTGAAAAAAAGTGGAAGAACTGGAAAACATGGGAAAAGGATGTAAATACAGATATAAATACTAGATGCAGATATAAATATAAATAAAAATGCAACTGTAAAAATAGAAGAGGAGATAAATATTGTTCGAAAAATTAGGACAGAAAATATGTAAGGCTTAGGCCTATAATTATTATACTTCAGTTTGCGTCAATATCTATTTTATCCACTTCACACATCGTCTCTGTATTCCTCATCTTTCACTGTTGCTACCTCTCGTCACTGGAACTCTCTGCCGCCTGAAGTCAAGGGCTGCCGAACATTGAAATCTTTAGAAAATTATCTTATGACGAGTTGCCAAACTAACTTACTATTATGACAAGTGTTGTATTGCATGTTTCCACGTATTCACATTTTTTTATGTTCTAGTGACATTTAACTTATTTTATGCTCGACCATGCCGAAATGTAGTAATTATACACCTGGTAGCAGACCTTTAATGCATGTCATTAAAGTACACCTACTCATTAAAGGTCAGGTCTTTCAGCCAATGACGACTCAGGTTACAACTGTTCAGCCAATGACAGGTCAGCTTTCTACCGTTATAAAACTGCAAGTATCGATTATTCTCGGATATGCAATCGAAAGAGAATTAGCGAAAAGTCACGGAGGCTGGAAATCCAATACTGTCGCAGAAGGTTATGTTCTGTTACTATAATAATTAGCGTTAATTGTAAATAATATTCAAATAAATTCAATTTGTCATCTCGTTTTTCAATGTCTAATTTAATTTCAATGTTATCTCTGTAGGTTCTTATGGCCTAGCAAGGTCAATGTGAACATCTGTTCCTCGGAAAAAATCAATACTTTCGCGTCTCCGCACATCTCACAACATACGGGACATTGGTCAAGGTCAGATACAAAGAAAATTAATAATATCAAGTTAGAAATATGGTCGAGCATAAAAAGTCGTATGAAACTCGCCTATAATGGTAATTAAGAAGCTCGTATGAAAATTATGAAACTCGCTTGCGCTCGTTTCATAAATATGCATACTCGCTTCTTAATTACCTTCATTATAGGCTTGTTGCATAATGTACAATTATATTTTTGTTTTCATATTTTCCGATAGTGGTATATCTATAATGTGATAACTTGAGCTATTTATAATCATACTTTTCCTTACTGTGTGTACCTAAAAATATTGTATTCATTGTATGCTTTGTACTGCACTATTTTATTACTACTACTATTATTATTATTATTACTACTACTACTACTATTATTACTACTATTCTTATTTTTGTTATTATTATTATTATTATTATTATTATTATTATCAATAATTGTCTTATTTTTTTATACTTTATATGTCTCATTTATTTTGACCTACTGTTCACATTTTATTATGCTTTTTCCTTTCTTTCTGTATGTTATATATTATGTCTGATTTCTACTTACTTGTTGTTTACATCTTATTATTATTATTATTATTATTATTATTATTATTATTATTATTATTATTATTATTATTATTATTATCTTATTCAGTTTTGTGTGTAAAATTGTAGTGTACTTTATAAATTTGTAGTGTTTTTTGTAACGCAGTTTTACTCCTGGTTGAGTGTTAGAGAAAGCCGTATGGCCTTAACTCTGCCAGGTTAAATAAATCATAACTCTTATTATTTTATTACAAAATATTTACAGTACAGATTTAGGCTTATATCATACTTACAAATATGTAAATGCAACTGTAAAAATGAAAAGGAGAAAAATATGAATATTTCAAATACAAGAAGGAAAATGTAAAATTAAAAATTTAAAGAGTAACGAATAGATAGCAATATTAGCAGTATTATTTTAAACAGACTACCGTCAATATTTTAATAAGAAGAGGAAAAAGGAATTTACGAAGATTGTCTCCCCTACCTAAGCACAAAATATAATATCCATTTAGATAACTGGAAAATACACAGTTTATTGTTTGGAGCCGGAGGACGTGTTACAAATTTTGTACATAAAACCTTAATAGAGAGAAATAATTATTGATGTTATAAAAGATTCCTTAGGGATTCTTCACCATTATTTATACTTTTAAAAGTAATATTTTAAACTATTGTTGTTAATCTAACATTTCATAATATTCCATATTCTTCATATGGATTTTTTTTTTTAGAATTTAAAGTTTTATATATCTTAATTTATTATAAATGTTAAATTCATTGTTTTAATTATATTATAATTGCTGTACAATTCTTTTGTATTCTGGACTCTCTACAGTTCAGCAGCAGACGAAAATTATTAAATTCGACAAGTAGTATTTAATATAAGAAATGTTGAACTCTAGGTACAATATTTTGCATATTATTCATAGAATATAGAACACATTCTTAACACTGCTGAATTTTTATGTGGTAAGATGTTTGTTTTTGTATAACAATTGGTGATCTCTTAAATTTGATAACATTGATAAAGGCATATCACATGCATACATACATACATACATACATACATACATACATACATACATACATACATACATACATACATACATACATACATACATACATACATACATACATACATACATACATACATACATACATACAAACATACATACATACGTTAAAATATTTATCTAGTAGTAGCAGTAAATAAGTATTACCAAGTTGAGGTTTCAGTGTATATATACAACGAATAAACTGTTGGAAGGTTGGATAAATGATATTAAAAACCCAGTGTGAGATTGAGCAGAAGTTAGCATATTAAGATACTAAGTGAGCGGATTATCTATGAAACGTCAGCTTGGTATGGAGTTGACGGGCGCGGAGTTTACGCTCCCGGCCAACTTACAATAAGATTTAGTGGTTAAAATCGTGGCACTAGGGTTACTAACAAAATACTACTTGTTGTGATTTTTAATGTTAAGCATATAATTAGATGTACTCATGTAATAAAAGGAGGTGCTGAAACTACCTTAATTTTCCATATTTCTTGCATAATAACATATCCATGTAAGTGACCCAAGCTTCATTCGAAAACAAAATGAGATTAGGATAAATTTCTCCGACATATACCAAAAATCCATTCAAAAGTGTACTCCTACTTACTTGATCACCCGGTTTAAGCATTTATGCTCGACCATGCCGAAATGTAGTAATTATACACCTGGTAGCAGCCCTTTAATGGACCTCATTAAAGTACACCTATTCATTAAAGTTCAGGTGTTCCACCAATCAGAAAACACCATTGTAGCAATATGAAAGCGCAAGTATCGATTATTCTCGGATATGCAATCGAAAGACAACTAGCGAAACGTCACGGAGGCAGGAAATCCAATACTGTTCTGTTACTATAATAATTAGCGTTAATTGTAAATAATATTCAAATAAATTCAATTTGTAATCTCATTTTTCAATGTTTAAATCAGTTTCAAGGTTATATCAAGATTAAATTTCATTTTACTCTCTAGATTATATCAAAGTCAATGACATTTGTTTCTCGGAGAGAGAGAGAGAGAGAGAGAGAGAGATAGAGATAGAGAGAGAGAACTTATCCGGATCCGGCCTTAATTAAGGATGACCACGAGGATCCGGAAATGAATAGCAAACAAATGCAATTAATTAAATATGAATAGTGTTATAAAAATAAAGTGTAATAATTAAGCACCATTGATTATCAATTGTAAAATAAAATCTTAGAAGATGACTAAATTATACTGATAAAAAAGATTTTATTTAAAATTGGCATATCCTTTATTAAGGCCTTCTGAGTGGTATAAATGAAATTGTATAATCTGCAGGGAATCTTTGAGAATTTGCGAGATGATTTTTTGAATTTCAAAAGATGATATTGATAAATTGTTTTAAAAAATGATATGTAAATTTTGGTAAAGAACTCCGAGCACCAAAAAATAAACCTGTCACTGACCAATTGAACAGAGGGATGTTATACTTGGCACTAAGGTAGGGAATACAAGGTTCATAAATGGCCCTCTTTTCCTGATCAACCTGATGAGCTTGGTTTAGATCTCTCTCCATGCGTACAGTTGGATCTATGATAATAGCCTTTTGTTGTTGCCTGTTTTGCTATTATATCCGCTCTTCTGTGAGAGTCATCTTCAGAAATGCAGTGGACCTCTTCATGAACTTCCCAACCCTTGTTCCGAAGAAGACAGGCGATAGCTCCACGGTCTCTATGATGCCTGTTGTTACGCAATAACTCTCCTTTCCGACAAAAGCCCAACACGTGGCCAAGAGTTTCTGTCTCGTTGCAGCCTGGTTGACGGCAACGGGTCGTGCTGAAAGCTCTGCCAGGAACGGAGCGCTCTGCAGCAAGGTTGCAGGACATCTTGATTGCTTTAATATATTCCGAAGACGACAAATTCCTTTTGGTGCTGACCCATGAATTGGCTCTTGGATATTCTTCATAGATGACTACACCTTTCCCCTTATGAGGTAACTGACACCAGGAGTCGAACGATCTCTTTCGCAATTCATCACGTAGATGTATTACAGTTGTTCGAGGTGTTATGTTGGCTTCAGGAATTTTCAGGCGCTTGAGAGCATTTGCAATCAATACTTTCGCGTCTGCGCACATCTCACAATTTACGAGATATTGCACAGGGTCAGTTCCGCTCCCCAGTCAGATAAGAATAACATGAATACTGATGAATAATTTCAAGTTAGCCTAAAAAGTCGTATGAAACTTGCCTGTAATGGTAATTAAGACGCTCTTATGAAAATTATGAAACTCGCTTGCGCTCGTTTCATAAACATACTCGTGTCTTAATTACTACCATTGTAGGCTCGTTGCATAATGTACTATTGCACCACAGGAATTCAATGCGGTTTTAACTTAAGTAACTTTGTAACTGTGTATGAAATTCCCGTTTGCTTTTAAAGAGACCTTTCAGATCTTCGGGCAGATTAAGCAGTTGATATCCTCTGTTAATTTTTGTACTATTTTTTGAAAGTCATGTTATTTCCCACATTCATACAGGACTCATACATGATAATGCAGTATGCCGCATTCCACTACATTCACACTTCAATTCGTGTACTTTTATTTCTTCATTTTAGAAAGGATTGTGATAAGGAAAGGAATTACTCTCAAGACTTTTGCGAAAATAGACGTTAATATCGACTGGGGTGAGCACGAGACATTCAGTCTCTCCATCTTTTTCCTTGTCTATTTACTGCGATTTCTAATAATCTATTGGGCGCATTTTGTTCATATTCAGTATGTATGTATGTGTATCTATTTATTCACACTGCAAATGGGTGTATTCCCGGTGGCAGTGGTAACTAATTACACTCAATAATGACAATTAATAATAAACACAACTAATAAAAATAATTAATAATAATAATAATAATAATAATAACAAGGAGACTCCTAAATTAAATGAAGCATGATCACTTAAAATAACATTTAAAGTAAAACTAATTTGTATCTTAACCCTAAGTTCGAACTAAGACCCACGATTGTGACAGGTTCATACCTTCACAAGTACCTTTCGACACTACACTTATTTCGCTGTCAACTCACTCATTGCACTGGAACTACGGCACATTTCACTGATTCTATCCTATTTCACTAACACTTCTAACCATTTGACTGTTCAAATACTTTGCAAAGCCACTTCACTGACACTACACAATTCACACTTCACTGACACAACACACTTCTTCACTGATACAACACTTCAAATAACAAAATATCAATTACATCCTTTAAATAGTGTGTATAATATACTACCGTCTATTAATAAAATCCTTAAGCCTATTTTTAAATACATTTTTGGTTATTGGCAAGTCTGCAGGTAAAGCGTTCCAGTCCCTGATAGTACGATTGAGAAAAGAAAACTTTCCAGTGTCCGTCCTCTGTCTTCTTTCCCTCAGTTTATATGAGTGGTCGTTCCTTGAAGAGTAATTTATCAGAGAAGTGTCGACATTAAATATCGTGTGACACAGAAGTCATGCAGAATAAAGCGTAGTAAAATAACGAATTAAAAATAGTAAAGAAATGAAAGTTTGCATATTGCGTAAATAGTATAAATAAAAAGAATGTGTCACTCATTTCTGTGCTTTAGGGGCAATTGCCCTAGGATGGCTATAATTTTCTGCTGCCATTGGAGCTCTTCAATGGTGTTCATTCAGCCATATTTATGGTTAGAAATTGCTTTTGATTCATGAAACATATGGCTATCGAATAACTCTCATATCCTGCAATCACTTCCCCCTCCCCTTGCCCTCTTCCTGTGAAACATAAATTACTTTTCGTGCTGGAATAGCACACGCCCTGCAGTGCAGGCTTCTTCTCCTGCAGCTGTGTTATGAATGCAGTATTCGTCAGGCGTTAGCAGTAAAAGTTAATGCGACCACTACATCAATATGGGGCAGTTAACCAAAAATCCTTGCTGTAATATCCTTCCGCTGCAGTACGTTTCAATTCACATTCTATTACATCGGTGCGTGTTCTGAATTGCCATGTAATGGTACTCGTGACGTAATACACTGTCCGCACGCAGACATGGAGATGGTAGACTCTCTTCTTCTGCTTCCATGTTCGACGAATCCTTTACAGCCAGATGAATGTCCCTGGTTATCTTTCCGGTATACTTTTACAGACATTTAAATGTCCATGAAGGTAACTTCTGAACCTTTATTCGACGAATTCTTTGCAGCAAGATGAATGTCCCTGGCTATCTTTTTGTTTTACTTTTTTTTTTTCGTTGTTGGTAACTCTATAGCATCTGTTAGATGCTTTATGGTTGTGCTAACAGATGGAGTTACTTGTCAACAATGTGACGCTGAAACGTGTGTTCAGGTTACTGCCCAGCGACAGTCCTGACGTATTTTTATATTGTGATGATTGTTAATTGTTTTACTTTTGTAGACATATTAATTGCCGTGAAGGTAACTTGTGGACCTATATTCGACGAATTACTTGCAGCCAGATGAATGTCCCTGGTTATCTTTTCAGTATACTTTTGCGGAATAACATTTAGCAGCGATCTCGGCTGGGGGAACACGTTACAGACACAGCGGGAAAAGCATGGAGAGCGTTACACTTTGTGATGAGGGTACTAAGAAAAGGTTCTGATAAATCCAAAGAGATTGCATATAAATCACTAGTACGTCCAGTAATGGAATATGGTGCTGCATGTTGGGATCCTTACAGATTAGAACATATTAAGACACTGGAAAAGATTCAAAAACGGGCTCTTAAGTGTTGTCGGAAAAATTCACCATTAAAATGGGACACACTCACGGACAGGAGAACGCGAATTCGATTATGCGCACTGTTCAAAACATACAGAGGTGAGCCTGCCTGGAGAGAAATAAAAATAGGTTGCAGCCGTAAATTTCTCTTCAAGGAACGACCACTCATATAAATTGAGGGAAAGAAGGCAGAGGACGGAGAATGGAAAGTTTTCTTTTCTCAATCGTACTATCAGGGACTGGAATGCTTTACCTGCAGATTTACTAAAGGCTTTACCAACAACCAAAATGTATTTAAAAATAGGCTTAAGGACCTTACTAATAGACGGTAATTATACACAGTATTTAAAGGGTGTAAATGATATGTTGTTATTAAAGTGTTGTATCAGTGAAGTGTGTTGTGTCAGTGAAGTGTGTTGTGTCAGTGAAGTATGTTGTGTAAGTGAAACGTGTTCCTGTCAGTGAAGCTTTATAGTTTATAGTGGCAGTGCAAAGTATTTGAACAGTGAAATGTTTTTGAAGTGTTAGTGAAATCAGGATAGAATCAGTGAAATGTGTCGTAGTTCCAGTGCAGTGAGTGAGTTGACAGCGAAATGAGTGTAATGTTGAAAGGTACTTGTGCAGTTATGAACATATCATACTCGTGGGTTTTAGTTCGATCTTAGGTTTAAAATACAAATTAGATTTATTTCAAATGTTATTTTAAGTGATCGTTTCATTTAATTTAGTATATTCCTGTTATTAGTATTATTATTATTATTATTAGTATTAATTATTAGTATTATTATTAATTGTATTTTTAATTAATAAGTTTATTATTGTCATTATTGAGTGTAATTAGTTACCACTGCCACCGGGTATATAACCATTGCAGTGTGAATAAATACATACATACATATTAATGGCCATGAAAGTAACTTCTGAACCTATATTCGACGAATTATTTGCAGCCAGATGAATGTCCCTGGTTATCTTTTCAGTATACTTTTGCAGACATATTAATGGCCATGAAGGTAACTT